>JAQPZY010001176.1:247500-365000 GCA_029931535.1 Margaritifera margaritifera
AAATGGAGAGAGCCGTGTTTTCTTTGATATTTGTGACTCTTAAACATACCTTTTCTAATTATACATAGACAAATGGACCAGAAGAATTTACTCACCTTGTTTTACACGGAATTGTCCAAATCCAAATCGAAAAAGAAATATAAACATTAGCACAAAAGAAATGCTTTCCATCGTCTTAGAAGTCTGACTATGATGTTCTTCTTTAATGTGCAATTTTAACGAATAAATATCAAACTATGGGTGAAAACTGTCGGATATTTTGTATCACAGGCACAAGTAGTATTGCAAGTTCTTCATATTATGCGGCCAAAATCTAGACAGGCACGAAAAAGACACTTGATAAGGCGAGATGTTGGTGTCAGCTTACCAACACCCTTTACGTACCAAGATCAGCTCAATGGGTTTATGGCGAGGTAAAGTCCAGATTCGTTTTCCATTATTATCCACGTATAGTGTGTACAAAAAACTGATCAGCGTAGATCCAGATCCGCTGTCGCAATATGAGCCAGACGTGCCTCCATTTTCATCGCTTTAAAACATGAGTGGAACGAGCAGTGTAGATCATCATCCGCCGGCACATGATGATGTTCGCTTTTGGATGCGAGTAATACACCAACGCATACCATATGTTTCAAAACGTCACTTCTAAGTGACAGGAGCCACCATGGCTCAGTGCTTAGCATGCCAGACTCGCGACTAGAATGGTGCGAGTTTGAATCCTCCCCAGACCAGGCCGGATTCACCGCCGTGGTGTGTCACTTTATTCCAATTGCCTCAGCACGATATAACCGTTCATGTTTTAATGTGTCGTTAAACACAAACACAAACAAACTCTTCTGGAAGAGAGTTGGTATTACTTTGAGTACGATACATTTGACAAAGACTGAGACGGTGTCATTAATATGTATACGTATTTAGGTTACAACCTTAAAAGTGTGCGCAAAGTAAACATTGCAAAATCTCAACTTATGGGAACTTTTGAAATATTTACTGGAAATATATAATTAAGCACTTATTTCAAGAGATTGAGACTAAATACAATATATCAGCCGCCGAACCATCGGAACTAAGAAGGTGATAAGGCGTACGTTGACCTTATATCAGCGTCTCAGCATTAAGGTTTGTGTGGTACTTCATATCGAAAGAGCTAATTGGTCTTAATTTGGCTTTAAAATAATGAGCGTTGTCTTGGTTTGTAAGGCTAAGTTCGTTAATGACATAGGTCAATACACATCCTGATGTGGGAATAGGCACACGTTTTTTTTTTGTTTTTTTTTCATTCTCTTGCAAGGAACCGTTTATCATAAATCAGCTTTTATTATATTTTGAACCAACTTTTTTCTATAGTGTAATTTGTGTAATTTGAGCGAGGATCCTCTTCAAGTTTATACATACATACATACATACATACATACATACATACATACATACATACATACATACATACATACATACATACATACATACATACATACATACATACATACATACATACATACATACATATGGATAATAACATATGTATCATAATATTCTTATGCTCATAGACTGGTTTCGTTCTAATGAGTACTTTTTAAGTTAAGAAGATGGCAAAAAAACTTGACCTTACGCTTAAAATGGATGTAATCTAAAAGGACTTTCTTCAAATTGTGCTTTCAGGAATTAGAAACAACACCCTATTGAACTGAAAATGAAGCCTATCCAATTTAGAATATCAAAAGTCGATAATGTCTTAAATATAAGGCATGAAATATCTGATATTATAACATAGTTCATTCCTTTATCCAGACTGTATAAAATCTCATTAGTCTGAAATGCGGGATGCCAGATGTTGCAAAAGATACCTGGAGACATCTGTAAGAGCATAAGATATTGGTTAATGTCAGTGGAAAGACGACTAAGGTTAACTCACTTTATAGGTGGTACTGTGAATATTATGACAGTCAGTGGAAAGACGACTATGGTTAACTCACTTTATAGGTGGCACTGTGAATATTACGACAGTCAGTGGAAAGACGACTATGGTTAACTCACTTTATAGGTGGTACTGTGACTATGGTTAACTCACTTTATAGGTGCTACTGTGACTATGGTTAACTCACTTTATAGGTGGTACTGTGAATATTACGACAGTCGGGACTAGGGTATCAATATCTGTCTGAAACGGAGTTATATTTACAACAAAATTATGGATCGTGGCGGATCGGGGGTGGCGGAGCTGCGCCAACCCAACCCTACCCAACGCCCAATCCCCCTTCCCCCTGCTAGCCCTAAATATGAGCGCGAAACAACCGGAACGTTTCCTAGAGTACGTTTTCTTTACAGTTGGATTATTAAAAGTATGCCCTGGAAACGCTTAAAACGCAGGAGATTCAGGGGACTTCACCTTCTGGGCCCTCACAAGGGGTTTCATCCCACAGACCCCTTTCCTACTTGTTTACGCTCCCCCTAACGATATTCCTGGATCCGCCCCTGTGGATAGAAATTCCTTTTTCTGTGTCTGGCACGAGGTGGAAATTAACAGTACAACATCTTTTCAGGAGGTAATAGAACGTCTCTTTTCACATCTGTTCACCCACGTATGGGGCCCGGGTGGCCGAGTGGTCTAAGGCGCTCGCCTTTACAGATCACTGACATCTCACCTCTATCTGCGTGGGTTTGAGTCTCTGGCTCGGCCAACGTGGGTATGTGAGAAAGCTTGCCGGTAGCTTCCCGTGGGTTAATGGTTCTTCCCGAGGTTTTCTCGGGTTCTTCCTCCACCAAATATGCTGGCCACCATGTGTAGTCTATCATGTGCTGAAAAATGGCGTTAAACCCATATAAACCAACCAACTGTTCACCATATACAAATATATAATTATTCTTTACACAGATAAAATGAAGTCGCAAATAAAAGAGATAAGATATGAAAAGACACTTATGGTGATACATTAATTCCACAGGCATTTGTCTCTGTCCATAAGGATATGCTGAACTGCAAACAGTACTCCTCTCCCATCCCAATCAAAACAAAGTGACTAAGTTCCCCCCTTTGAATTTTGAACGCTCACCAAGTTAAAGATAAGTTTCCAGTACCATCACTATTTTCAGTGGCACAAGACCTGTACGAACGGAAAGGATACACTCTCAGCTATTTCGCGGTGTATGATCCACTTGCCTTGATTATCATTTAATAGCTACGTCAAGCTGTGACATGGTATAGTCAGATCTGGTTGGATGTTATTGTTCACTCCGGACTGGGATATAGTGGTATCAAACCTTTACAACTAATCAGAACTGAATGTTGCATTTCACTGCGTGGCATACCAAAAGTGGATGTCTCGGATTCTTTGTCCAAGCAGAAACTATATTAGGTCTTACTGCACAGGTTTTTTTTTTTTTTTTTTTTTTTTTTTTTTTTTGTGAATTTTCATCGGATTAAGACAGATTGCATAAACTGAGAATTCTACATTAAAGCTACAAATAAAAACTAATCAACGATTTTTTTTTTTTTTTTTTTTTTTTGCAGAAAGAATGCTTGTCAGATTTTAATGAAGGTATTCAGGTTAATTCTTTGTACAACTGACAGCTTTTATACACTGAAAAATCACTACTTCCAACCCCTCTTTATAGTGGTTATTTCTGAAAATCAATGACTATTTTTAATTTTTCCTCTAACAAGGTTGCTCAAACAAACAATATGGGCCCTATACATGATTGAAGTTCACTGACAAATTTGGCATGCTTCTCATTACCCCTCAAATATCTAGATTTTGATATATTTACATCTGTAGCAGACATACAGAAACACGTAAACCCATTTGGCCGTTCATTTGAACCCTAAGTTATGCATTTAATCTCCTGTGCTAGTCTAACTGTCAAAGGTAGACGCCAAACAAACCAATCCATTTTCAAGCTTAACTCAAAGTAAACCAAACTGTAGGTTCAGTTTCTGTGTGCATTTACAAAGACAAGCCTGATTCTTAGTAGGCTCATGCCCTCTACCTTAAAAATTAAGTGTCAAACTACGAAACTATCCAGTGAGACCTTACAACATTTTTCCACATAAGGGGCCCCCGCCCCCACTCCCACCCCCTCCCACGTTATTTGCTTGAACGTTTACATACTTTCACAGGAACACGTTCCGCGGGCTCACGTGGTGTGAGCAGACAACAATATTTTTGGCACATCAGGGAGCTCAAATTTTGGTCCGTCCACATGAAATTATGGGTTCGCGTCCTCATAATATACCTCTTCAATTAACGTTTCTATGTAGTATAGTAAAGTATTAAGATGATGTACACACCTGCCATGCCTGTCATTTGTTGCGGTAATAAATTTGAATAGTTCAATCCACTGAACCCTTATGTATTCACAAGCAGAAACCATGTCCCCTATAGTTGTTGAAATTAAATCGATTGTGTTTATAAATGTGGACCATAACAGCATGGTCGAACTGTGGAGCGCCCGTCTTGAGCTAGGGAAGTCCCAGTTCGAACCCCGGTCAGTCAGCGAATTTTTCTCTCTTGAAACATATTCTCCACGACGAGCGTGTCGAAAAGATAAATATGAAATGCACATACTTTGTGCAGCACGTGCTGCATGCGCTTGAGACCTCTCTGTCACGGACCACACACTTACGGTGTAGTAAATAATAGGCACAATAAAGAATGTGCTAAAATGGAGAAATCTGGTCTCATGATTCACAAGAACAGTGGCGTAGCGAGGCAAAGTGCCGCCCAGGGCCAACTACCAAAATTAGGCCCCCACTCCATTCGTATTATTTATGATATATACGGTACTCTTACCCCCTAGAAAGTGGCGCCCGGGGCCACCGCCCCCTTTTGCCCCCCCCCCCCTTAGCTACACTACTGCACAAGAAAAAGAACGACAACTTTGATTCTCATAGAACATCGTGGCCGCGGTCAAAAATATAAATCATCAACAGAACATTATTATCCTCACGTTCTTGCCAGTTACTGCCCCCCCCCCACACACACACGCACACCCACACCCCCAAATTTCTAAGATTGATATGAACATCTACAACGCACTTCCTAAATTTCTAGGTTTTAACTCTTAATAGTGTATAAAGTATGGGAGTTACTCTAAACCACGCACGCACTAACGCATGCACATGTGCACGGGTGGGACAATTTGCTTTAAAATTTTAAATCCTACTATATTTGCGTCATGAAACTTTCACGCATGGAATCAATTCAGAATTTTCCCCAACATACAATTTTTCAAAATTTCCAACCGACAATAACGATTTTACATATCTATTAACTGAAATAAAAGTTTTAGCGAAACTATCTTTTCTAGCTGAATTTTATGCTCGCAAACATCTAGTAATGTACAATACTTTTCAATTCGTCTTCGAAAATTCTGGGTATATTATTTTTCTATTCTCCTTATTTATATTGTATTGCTTGGTACTTGAACAAGATTCCAACTTGAGGCTCATTATATCACTTTTGTCATTACATCACGTATTTGATGTTAATTACAAATATGTAACAATATTGAATAAACTCATAATATATCAGACAGTTTAGTTTTTGTTTTATAAATTTTAACAAAACCTTGATAAAGTCCAAAATCATTCACATACATTTTTTTAACTGACCCTGTAAACATGTACCCTATTTACTCATGTATAATTCAGTACCAACTGCAAACTGCATAAACCCAGATCTGCCGTCGCATAATGCGCCGGCAGATCTGGGTCTATGCAGTTTTTAATGACTAATCAGTAGAACAAACAACATAGACCCTGATTATGCGACGGCAGATCAGGGTCTATGTTGTTTGCATTTGACCCAGTTTATACGCGAGTATATACTGTAGTTGTAAAATTGAGGTTATTTCTCCCGTGACATCAGTGACCACCACTCAGTATGGTCTAATTACACACTACTATAGAGTAAGTACATTTGTGATTGTAACCGCATACACAATTTATAGGGGTTATTACAAAATAACTTTAAAATGTTTTGGACTTTGTCAATTTTTTATGAAGTTGTAGAAAGTAACAAAAATACACTGTTTGTTCTAGTATGAGTTTATAAAATACTTGTATATATTTGTTATTACCATAATAATCTTGGTATTAGTAGCAATTATATAATTCATTACAATGTGTAGTTTTTGATGAGCTGTTTCAAGTCATATGACCAAAATGCATAGTGTAATCACTGAAGTGTGATATGATGAACCTTAAATTTCATATATTCTCAGAAGTGTATATTGATTATGTCGACACTACCCATGACAATGAAATGGACAACTGTCTTGCGTGGATGAGAGAGAGAGAGAGAGAGAGAGAGAGAGAGAGAGAGAGAGAGAGAGAGAGAGAGAGAGAGAGAGAGAGAGAGATGAAGAGATGATAATATTTCAGTATTGTTCCGATACTAACACGATTTGCTATAGTCAAGACAGCTGCCGACCCGCAGGTATGTCGCGAAATTTTAAGGTAAACAGGAAATTACATGCCAATTTTATAATTCTCTTGTTAAAGCCACTCAGATTATTCGCCTGTTAGTGAGAAAAGTGCATAATTATCTCACCATAACGTGTTAATTGACAATGTATATTGATCTGTACGTGTATAACAGTGGAAACTAGACCGATAACAAACGGACAAAAGAATTGACTTTATTGCTTACATTTATAATTTGATAAATATTGTGGCGATTAAAATTCACACGGTCGTGATATGCAGACAAAATATGTTTTAAAGTAAACACATATACGTCAATACAATTTAGACAATATTATTTTAACATCTTTTTTTAAAAAATATATTACTTTGTTGTTGACAATGACAGACCACTGATCCTTAGTTTTGTAAATTTTTGGACCATTTTGTTTCAGCTGCTGCCACGCATAACTTCAAGGGTTGTTCCTTCTGGACCGTGGAACAGAACCTTTTAATAAGTGGTCGTAACCCCCGCCCCTCCCCCCCCCCCCACACACACACAAAAGAAGGCATTATTTACCTCAACCCCGCGAACGATGACTTCAGAGATGTTGTATTTCGAATGTTGTTTACACTCAAAAGGGCATAGTTTACATGTTGTTTACACTCAAAAGGGCATAGTTTACATGTTGTTTACACTCAAAAGGGCATAGTTTACATGTTGTTTACACTCAAAAGGGCATAGTTTACATGTTGTTTGCATCCAATATGGCAATGCTAATGTGTTGTTTACATGCACAGGGTTTGTAAAGTCTTCATGTACGTACGGCTGACCATTATACATATTACAGAGATATTTTGTATAATTATTTTACCTTGGATATGGGTCTTTCTAAAGAAGACATTATACATGTATTTGTGTTTTTCAAATACTTGAATATAGTCTTTCTTTTTCTGTACTTTCTATGCCCCGTCAAGAATATTGAAGGTACATACTGTGTTAACGTGTCCGTCCGTACTTAATAAGTACGTTTATGCGTCCAGTTTAGTTTTGCGTTTATATCACTGCCGTGACATTTCCATGAAAATATTTTTTTTATGCCCATTTATAAAGAATGATATAAGGGCAAATACTGTATGTCTGTCTGTCTGTTAGTACTAATCTATATCCGTCCGTCCAGTTAAGCTTTGTGTTCAGGTAAGTATTTCCGGCATTGCGGTTGGGCATTCGTGTTCAGTTGCATAGTTTTCATTAAGTGTCATCATGCATTTAGGTGAAACGAAATTCTTTTTTAAAAAGGAGAAACATTTTTTAAAAAGTATTAAAATGAATACATACTGCTTGATACTATACAAGCACCAGCCTTCCGCAATATGATAAGCATCACTATAGCATGCTCTCAAAATGTAAAACCTACTCATCAAATGAAAACAAATAGGTCTCTGTGACCTACTTTTAAGGCTGTGAACATTAGTTCTCAAAATTGTCCAGGTTGATGACTTTGCATGCAAGATTTCCAGAGAAAGAGAGCTAAGAGAGAGAGAGAGAGAGAGAGAGAGAGAGAGAGAGAGAGAGAGAGAGAGAGTATTGTGCAATTTCGCAATTTATTTTTGTTCCTCCCCTTTCTTTCCTCCTTATTTTCTCAACTTTCTACAAAATGTTTGACACATTTTAATTAACAATTTCTCCTTAAAACTGCTTTCTCTTTTATTATCCATGTCTCTCACCTACTCACTGGTTGTTCATCCTCGTGCTTCATGTACATTGGCTAAATGCTAGTGTTTAAGCAAGAGATTCTTCACTTTGGCTGATCAATAATTGTAATTTTCAGTCATTAAACTTAATATCGTATACCATATATGTATATATTTTTAGAATTTTTGTATCGTAAAAGGAGAAGAACAGTATAAGCCTTTGGCTTTCGTTCTAATCCTTTACCTCCTATACTGAACTTGTAATCACCAATCACAAATGCATGAAATAAAATATGTTTTAACTAAGATATTCTGTTACCGTTCGTTTTGACAGTATATATTTCTTTTATATTTATGAAGAATTTACGATTACGAACTAAAACGACAATAATATGAGTTATTCTTTCTCGTACCATCTTTTACTAAACAATATGTGTGAGTTATTCTTTCTCGTACCATCTTTTACAAAAAAATGTATGTGCCTCTGACCTTCATGCTATTGTGAAACCAAAGACGTTCGATTTGAAAGTCAGCATACCTTTCTTGGCGAAAGTTTTGCACAAAAGTTCTGTGAAGATACAAAAAGGTCCCTCCAAAATTTGTTTTCAAGAACAAATACAGTGTTATAAATGTAGATCCATATCTGTGAAAATCTTTCAAGTCACGGTGCATGGAAAAATAGTATTTTGGTCCATTTACTGTGTTTTTTAAAAAGTTTTTCTTATCCAAGATATTTTGAAAGCGTTCCTAGATGTTTTTAAATGTTTCATTTTTAACCTTTTTGATATCCTTTATAAACACGATTCTTTTATTATTCTATCATGTCACCCAGTCCACGTGTATTTCAAACCAACGTATTAAGTCGAATTATAATATTATCATGTGGTTTGCTAATAATATTGATTATTTTTTTTTTATATTGCCAAACTTTTGATGACAACTATATTTCTACATGGTGCAATCATTCTCTTAGACCACTGCGCCAACATTCTTCTTCTTCAGATATTTTTGGCATTAAAGTTAGTTTCACAATTTCAGATAAGTCTGAAGAAAAGTTCCATCCAACAATATCTCCTGCTTTAATAAAGTTTATATTTAAGCCATTCTTCAGTACCATCCAGGAATAAAAAAGTGTCGTCTGCTTATTGCGATAAACAAAATTCAGTATTTTCTACTTTCATTCCTATAATCTTTCGATTCATTATAATTATAATTGCCATATCTCTGCATAGAGAATGAATAAATATGGCGACAGTGGATTTCCTTGTCTACATCCACTACCTATGTTAAACCGTGATGATGCAGGTACATTGACGATTACAGAAAATTTAATTTTATTATAATAGACCGTTACGCATTTTAGAAAAGATTCACCAAAATTGGAATAGCGCAACACTTTCCTTACGAATTCCCACACAAAGAATCAATTGCTTTTTCAAAATAAGCATGAAGTTTAAGTCCAGATATTTTTCTTTTTTCAACGTAATTTAACAAGTCATAAGTAATTCTGATACTTTCCCAATAAACCTGCCTATAAAAAAAAACAACATGTTTGGTCTTCATGTACTACAAACGGCAAAACGTGTTTATATCTATTAACTTCGTATGCTGATGCTATTTTATCAGTCGTATTCAAAAGAGAAATTGAACGCCCATTTTTGAGAAGTTTTTTTTTTATATATGTATCTCCTTTCGTTATGCAGGTAATAATGTCCTCTTTTTCGGACAGCTGAAAGTTCGCCCGTTCTGTAACCACAGTAAATTGGTCAAACTAAGAAATGCCCCAGATCTTGCCAATTGGTCGAACTAAAAAATGGCCAAGATCTTGCCAAATAAAATTTAAATAACCTAGAAGTAAAACCGTCATATCCTGGACTTTTATTATTTTTAATTTTTTTAAGCACTGCCAGGTCTTTTGAATATGCAATTTCTCCTTCCAAAAATTTCTGTCGCTATTTTATCAAATTCGGAAATACATATGTAATCAAACAGATCAAACAAGTTTACATTTTCTACATTTCTTCTTGGATTGAGATTTTGGTTATAATTTTCTGGGGAGTTTTTTGTTGTTTTTTTGTTTTTTTTTATAAATATCTTTTAGTTCAGTAAGTAACTTTGTATCATTATCTATGAGAGTATTAATATTTTTACTAATGAACATTTCCTCCTATTTCAATCCAACGTGCTCGTTACCTTGTCACTGACCCCTTTAACTTTAATACCAGATTTCCATAAGTTGTTGCTGATTTTGCTCCAATAAACCATGACCTATTATAGCAGAGTGCTGTATATAAATTATTTCTTCAAGTAACTCATTTTCTTAATTATATTTTGTTTCTTCTTATAAGCTAAATAGAATATAGTTTTCCCCCTAATTTCAATAAAAAGCACATGGAGACAAAATTTATCATTAATTATTAGAAGCATATCTTTTTTTAACTTAATTTATATCAGTGTTATTATCAAAATACCTGGCTGAGGTATATTCTATTTGAATTCTGTATTATACATCTTTGACTATTTGTATGTACTCGAAACCTTTAAAGGAGAAATGTTAAATTTCCAAAAAGATTTTGATTGTATTAATTTTCCAAATTTAAAGTTGATAGTAAATGGAACATGATAAGATCTGTATTTCTCCTCAAGATTCGCATCATGTATAACATTTTCCAATGTTAGAAAGAAACCTATCCTAACTCTTTTGTTAGAATTTATCTTATGTCAAGTATATCACTTCTTTTCCATATTGAAATCTCTACAAAATTATATTATTTACACAAATCAATCACCTTTTTACTAGTCCTGGAGTTATTTATATAAGAATAATTAGATGTATCACTCTCATAACAAGGTTAAAATCTCAGGTTAAAATAATGAGATCATTTTTAAATTCTAAAATATCTTGCCCAATTCTTTGGTAAAACCTGGGTCTTCTTAACTCGGATCATAAATATTTATTAATGTAATATTTTTTTATCAAAAGTATTATTATTAATTACCAACATATCGCCACTTGCATTATGTATTATTTTATGTATTTTGAATTCAAAAGTGTTATTAAAGAATACAGCGTCTTCTCTATACGGAGATGTACAAGTACTTAAAAAGCATGTATATCCTTATTTCGATCAAATAATGTTTTCTTCTTTTTTTGAGTAAAATGAGTCTCTTCAGGAAATTATATATAATATGTTTTGTTTTTTTAAGAAGTTTAAAACAAATTTCCTTTTCAATGGCAGTTTACTGAACCGATTGTTATGTTATTCGTGGACATCTTTACATTTAAATTCTAAACAAAATATCCATTAATTAATATATATTGTGAAGAGATACTGAAAAATATCTGGAACATATCTCCATGAACCAAATATTGGAGTAAAACTGTAAATAGCATAAAAACAAGGAGAACATAAAGGAAGAATTACGAAAACAAAGTATAAAGATAAAAAAAATCATATTGGTTCAGAGTCGGTCCGTTTACCACCTCACCGGTAACAATCTGTATCATCCTACACACAAAAACTTCAATACTGAGTCAATACTCACTCGCTTGAGGTCAACGAGGAGCTTTTCAAGGTGATCCAAAAGTACATAATTACAGCTAAGAGATTTGCTTGTTCACTACTTATGTATTTATACTAAGCTGTTATATCTCCAGTACGTATATATATATATATATATATATATATATATATATATATATATATATATATATATATATATATATATATATATATATATATATATATATATATATATATACCACCCAAGCTTAAGTTAAAAGTCCTTTATCTCACCACCCACCCACCTACTCCATCAATGCCAACATCTTCATATGTTTTCTTTCCTTTTTTCTCATTTGTTGTTTTGCAAGTATACAGTAACATGTTTCTGCAGTAAATGCTTATAAGTTAATGTCCAACATTATTACAATATTGTATGTACAACTTTCTTTTAATACCTCATTAGCATATTTCAATGTTTGTAATCCTATGCCTTCTTTACTCACATCAGCCATAACATCAAAGTAAATATTATTGTTAATGAGGAGAGAGCTAGAAATAAGCTTGTTGATCAATCCTCTATATCTCTTGTTCTATTGTATGTACTTTGTTCTATTGTATGTACTTTGTTCTATTGTATGTACTTTGTTCTATTGTATGTACTTTGTTCTATTGTATGTACTTTTATGTACTTTCCACTATGACTTATGTAAATAAATACTGTTTAAATCAATACTTAGTCGCGCATGTCCAAAATTGTGCAAGATACACGCAATGACAAAATTACATCGAATTAAAGCCAATTGGTAGTTAGTAATACCCTAACGGGAAGACTTCGCTATTAATATTCAGAAAGAAAAACCAACTATTGCTAGTTGAAAATGAATTCAATTATGAAAAAGTTTCTGAAATAAATATGGTTTAAATTAACAGTCAGTAAGGAAAAACAAAATATAGCTAGTTGAAAGAGCATCCTATTAAAAAATAAGATTATCCTAAAATTGTGAAAATTCAACATTATGTAGATCGAAGAGCTAAGTCATGCTTTATGTATACAGCAAAACTCTATTATATACCCGCATGTGCATGGAAGACTGACCCGCACATATAGGTCTTAAATAAAGTCATATAATACACGGAAGACACATATAGGTCATAACTAAAGTCATACACATACACGGAATACACATATAGGTCATAACTAAAGTCACACACATACAAGGAAGACACATATAGGTCATAAATAAAGTCATACACATACAAGGAAGACACATATAGGTCATAAATAAAGTCATACACATACACGGAATACACATATAGGTCATAAATAAAGTCATACACATACACGGAAGACACATATAGGTCATAAATAAAGTCATACACATACACGGAAGACAAATATAGGTCATAAATAAAGTCATACACATATACGGAAGACACATATAGGTCATAAATAAAGTCACACACATATACGGAAGACACATATAGGTCATAAATAAAGTCATACACATACACGGAAGACACATATAGGTCATAAATAAAGTCATACACATACACGGAAGACACATATAGGTCATAAATAAAGTCATACACATATACGGAAGACACATATAGGTCATAAATAAAGTCATACACATACACGGAAGACAAATATAGGTCATAAATAAAGTCATACACATATACGGAAGACACATATAGGTCATAAATAAAGTCATACACATATACGGAAGACACATATAGGTCATAAATAAAGTCATACACATATACGGAAGACACATATAGGTCATAAATAAAGTCATACACATACACGGAAGACACATATAGGTCATAAATAAAGTCATACACATACACGGAAGACACATATAGGTCATAAATAAAGTCATACACATATACGGAAGACACATATAGGTCATAAATAAAGTCATACACATACACGGAAGACACATATAGGTCATAAATAAAGTCATACACATACAAGGTAGACACATATAGGTCATAAATAAAGTCATACACATACAAGGAAGACACATATCGGTCATAAATAAAGTCATACACATACAAGGAAGACACATATAGGTCATAAATAAAGTCATACACATACACGGAAGACACATATAGGTCATAAATAAAGTCATACACATATAAGGAAGACACATATAGGTCATAAATAAAGTCATACACATACACGGAAGACAAATATAGGTCATAAATAAAGTCATACACATACACGGAAGACACATATAGGTCATAAATAAAGTCATACACATACACGGAAGACACATATAGGTCATAAATAAAGTCATACACATACACGGAAGACAAATATAGGTCATAAATAAAGTCACACACATATACGGAAGACACATATAGGTCATAAATAAAGTCATACACATACACGGAAGACACATATAGGTCATAAATAAAGTCATACACATACACGGAAGACACATATAGGTCATAAATAAAGTCATACACATACACAGAAGACGCATGTAGGTCATAAATAAATCTCGCTAAGCGTGACTCGCCGTTGATTACAATATGGACCCCGCCTTACCAGTAACAATCCATACGATCAAAAACAAAAGTCTTGTACTGAGTCAGTACTCACTCGAGCATGTCAATAATCGTGCAAAATAAACGCAATGAAAAAAAGTACATCGAATTACAGTTCATTTTTAGTTAGTAATACCCCAACGGGAAATCTTTGCTATTAATATTCAATAGTGGGAAACAGAAATCATTAACATTTTTAAAAGGCTCAAAACTTCAAATTACCTTTACTCCCTTAAAAAACAAAACAAAATAACGATTAAAAAGAAAGGCATTTTGAAAATGAATCATCAATACCTTCAAAATGCTATATAGTTTATGTGATTTTTTTTATCCAAAATTCATGTAGCATCCATACATTTTAGTAAGGAAAACCAATTATTGCTAGTTGAAAGGGCATTCTTTTAGAAATTAAGTGCTCGCTAACATTATTGTAATTATCGATCTCCAGAAATTATCCAACAATTGTGAAAAGTCACAAGTATTATATACATCTAAGGAACAAGGTGATGCTTTATGTATACAGCCAAACTCTGTTATAAACAATACCTACACATGCACGAAAGACTGATCCGCGCATGTAAGTCATAAAAAAAAGTCGGCAAGCATCACGCACCGTTCATCACAATATGTGCCACGCGAGATGAGTAAAATTCAAGAAAATCATGTGTGTACATGTGACCTTAGACGAAAGCATTGGCTAACACGTGAGGAAAACACCAATCATGTGACAAAGTGTGCACGAAAAGGTATGTCATATTTTCAGTTTACGAATCGTTTATAATAGTTGTACAGCAAATTCCTAATCAAGGTGAAATATTAACCATTTTGTTTAAAATTTCAAGAAATTTAAATTTGTGACACTTTTTTAATTTTTTTAAAATATTCTACAACGCAAGCGGCCCATTAAAAGCGTAAGAAATATTATTCATAACAAAATAAAGATTAATACACACATAGATATAATAACGGTGGAACAGAGGGATGTTGCCAGAAAGTGCATAAATGCAAGGTGCACTACCAACGCGTGCGTTGAATCAGAATCCATGAACGATGTCAGACATTTGTCTCGAACCTGCTTGCGTAAGCATTGCTCAGAAATCTCACCTTGCACTCAAATCCCATGAAAATGTTGTCCTGTATACAGCAATCAACATGAAAGAGAAAGAGCAATATATATGGTATTGAATTTCTCGTTGTTACCTTGGTTTTCAACATAAAACTATGACAAAACGTCACCAATCATAGATAAACAGTTTGCTCTTGTCTGTACAACAAATTTGTAAGACAATATGCAGTTCATAAATAATAATGATGATGATGGTGGTGATTATATTTTTGTGCATAACTGAAATACGTGTACATTTGTACATTGTTTGACAAATCAAATAATCAAATGGTATATATTTCTGTGAGTGTGTGTGTGTATATATATATATATATATATATATATATATATATATATATATATATAAGCTAGTATTTTCTTTTCTTGAAAAGACTAGCAGGAAACCAGGAAGTTGAAGGAAAAAAAAAAAAAAAAAGACGATACCGATCAAAATAGCCATCTACCTGCCCATATATACGGATTATCCGATATATTATTGAATTATCTTTTGCCTTTTCTTTTTGTTGAATTCACGGTGTAAGAACACATTTAAAAACGAACCAAAACAACAGAAGCAGGAATCACAGAAACAGTGTGCCACACTATCATTATTGTTTTTGAGATGATTTTTTTACTGTTATAGATTCTTCAATGCAAATTAAATGAGTTGACAAACACTTCCTATTTGACAAAGTTTTGTAGATGTGGAAAATACCCAATGAATATGGATGAACAAGAAATCTAAGAGAGAGAGAGAGAAGGTACATGAAAAGGAGTTTTCAAACATATTACAAGTAGGGAAATTTTGTGTAACTACTTGATATATAGACGATTCCATTATGAAGGGGCACACTTATATGGCGATTGAAGTTATGACGTTCTATTATTCCTAAAACATAAATTTGAAGTTATTATATATATATATATATATATATATATATATATATATATATATATATATATATATATATATATATATATATATATATATATTGAATTCAAAATAGATCTAATTTTAAGTTAAAAAGTAAACTATTTTCATAAAGATTTTTCCATTTCAATTTCCACCCCCTAACTGTATGTGGGTCAATGCCATTCTATGCTACAGTAAACAATGCACTCCATGACCACGTGATCCCCACAATCATTTCGCTGGTGTGTGTTTATTGTAACACTGTACATAACGCAGTACCCAAAATCAGCTGATGGCATGGTTTTGATTGACAACCGATGAACGATAGAAGCCAAGAAATGTCCAAAAATTTGGAACTGGACAACGAAGAAAGAGATGCATGCACGTCATTCAACGGCCTTTCCGAATTTGACGAGGGTATATGCCTAGATAATGTAAGTATTGAGGCTAACTTAATTATTTTCATTTTATATTATTAATTAATTAGGGATTCAGAAAACAAGTTATACATACGATGTAAAGTTGCTCATTTTCTTAGTACAGTTCGCATTTAGACGAACTTGTTGTTTTAGCTGTAAATATTGATATCTGGGAGATGGAGTACATGTCAGAATGGTGGAAAACAATCGCGATTCGTTACCTCGTATATTGTACAAAGATTTACGAACAAAACTTTATGCCCATGGACAAATGGACTTTTATGAACGCAAAGTTATTTTGTAGTATGCTTCAGCCGTTAAAATATTAATGTTTTATGTAATTGCAGTCGTTCTCGCCATTATATTCCCGTCCACAACTCCTTGTACTCAATATGCGTTCTATCCTGCTTTAGGTACCGACAATTTAGTTTTAGGGGGTCGGGACGGGAGAAAACTTTTTATTGGAAAAAATTCCGGCTCACCAAAAGCTCGAAACAAAATTCCTGCTCTGATTTATAGAACAAAGACTTAATTATATCCATTACATTAGTTTTTAAAAATACCTTATTTTCAGATGAAAGAAAATCAAAAACCTGGTTGGAAAGAAAATTATAAGCACCCATCCCCGAAATTAAATGTTTGTTTCCTCACAAATACAGTTTTCTTCAGGTGTTTGTATGTTGCCAATCTTGGGAGAGGTGCCTTTCCCCAAAGTTCATAATTTTGCCCATGTATGGTCATAGTTGTAAAAACAGTGCTCGCAGAAATAAGTAATTTTGATTGGCTTCCATGTTTTTATTTGTATCTGTTGGGTTTGTTATCATCAGGATCATGTATGACTTCGATTATGAATGAGTTAGAGACCTTGCATATTAATTGTGCCTTTGTCTTTGGAAGTTATTTTTATAAGGATATAGTAAAATGGGTAAAGTGAACATAATATAAAGTTTGGGAGATACTTTAAATAGAGTGTGTTCTTACAATACTACATAAGCCTGCTTAGTATAATGGTCAACTGCTATATCGACTCCACTGGCGCCTCTTGTTGTCAATTTATTATAGTGCCTCTACTTCGATATCACATAAAAGTATGTGATTTTTGGGGTTTATTTTTTGTTTTCTGTCTTGTATGCCCTGTCACAGTGGGTATGTATGTATGTAGTATATATGGTTTATAGGTAGGTATGTAGTTGATTTATATGCCGATTTAAAAGTTACAATTTTAAATTTTAGAAAGATTAAAAGTTAAAATGTACATTGAAAAATTGCAAATGAACGTTATTTAGACAAGGGACTAGCATGTTGTTGTCAGTATCACCATGTCTGCGCTTGTTTTCAGTATGCTAATTAATGTTTTCAATTGCTACGTTTCGAACACATGGGCTATGTCATCGCTGATTCCACTGATTTTGAATGGACGCAGAATTATTTATAAAATTAGGCTACAAAGCGACGGAGAGGTGAAATGTCGTAAGGCAGACCATAAATTGCATTCAGTCACGCACATCCCTGTATTGACTCCTCAAATCCAAGAAAACATGAAAACCTTCTATAGTTGTTCTGCTCAGGAGAGTGGAACACGTGGACACCGAAATATTAATTCTTTGTCAGAACCTTTGCCCACATGTTTCGTGTCCGGATAGAATACGTGCACGAGATGCGCATGTAGCTTGGGAAGTATGAAACCTTTGGCATAGGTTTTTTCATCTATAACTATAGTCACGTTTCATCCAGTCTGGGCACTATTTAACTAACTGTTAATTAGCTTGAACACAATTATTCTTGCTCGGATTTATTAAAAAAAAGAAATCCATTATCCATTATAGTGTCATTTTTAGCCATGCTTAGTCATGCTTGCTAGGCTTCATGAAAATGTTTCTTAGAGCTGAAAAATTACAGGAATACGTAGTAGATTATTAACTTCAAGCGAATGAAAGAATTTTGTTCGCTACTCACTTGCTGTAAAATGCAATATTCAATAAAGTAATATTCAGAGCTTTTAAAAATTCATCTTCGATGAAATGTACAAGCTTTTTGGCATAACGCTATATTGTATTCTTGTACACGTCACTAAACCAACCCCAACCCCCCTTTTTGTGGGCTTCTATGTGCAGAAATAGGCTTGGTTTGACACCCTGCATGTCGGACGTTGTTTGGTGATGTTGGTCCAAAGGAGGCCTCAACTTTTAAAAGAGAGCGGTTTATATTGAACAATTTTGGCCTTGTAATTTGAAGATTTTACCCAATTTTGCCTATATATTTGTTTTGTATGTTTTGTATTTGTTTTGCATGCTTTTTGGAGGGATCTTGCAACATCTGTACCTTGTATAGCTCATAGCGCGTAACAGTTTTTTTTTTTTGTTTTTTTGTTACCTAGTTTACTTAGGGCACTGTAGTGCCATAATGACAATACAGTTTCTAAATTAATCTATAACGTAACGAAGTAATCAATTTCAATTGGTTTCCGGTTTTTGACCACACCTGTAGCCTCGATTAACTCACTGACAGTAGCCGTTTTTTTTTTTTTTTTTGAGCGGAAATCAATGATTAATTTGAAACTAGATTTGATTACGTCTTGTCTATTGCGACGTTTGTTGTTTTTTTTTTTCGTTATATATGTATTTTTTTCGTTATATATGTATGTAAAAAAAAATTTGTAGAGCATGTGTTAACAGATGAAACTATTCCTTTACCCTCTCCCCTCCCCAAGCCGAGAGAGAGAGAGAGAGAGAGAGAGAGAGAGAGAGAGAGAGAGAGAGAGAGAGAGAGACACACACACATTTAGTTCTGTACGTCTGTTTGTTACACCCGTTACATTTCTTTGTGAGCAAGATAAACAAAATCATTTGAGCCGAATCAGACCAGATTTGATCTTAAATACTTGTGTGGGTAGCAAGATCTGATTATGTTCTGGTGACTGTGACCCTAATTAATTTCAAGATCACAGGGAGAGACTTTGGATTAAGTGAAGGACATTAGCATTTAAGCAAAATATTTGCAATAGGGTCTGATCAAGAAACTGGATCATATTCAATATACAGATGTGTTAGGAACTGACCATTTAATTAATTAATAATCTTTTTTTTTTTTTTAGTGTGGGGGTGGAGGTGCGGGGGCTGGGATTTTAAAACAAAAATTCTGGCCCCCAATTAGCTTGAAAAGAATACTCCTGCTCTGATTAGCGGAGTACAAATAAATTTTGTATTCATAATGCTGGATGAAAACTATATATATATATTCTTGTTGGAAGGAAATCCCACCCCACCCCACCGGAAGTGTTGTTCTGTGGTCTGATTAGCTTTAAGTGACATTGACCCAGCTCCAAAATCAGTGTTATTTTGTTTGCCGGGCGGTGGGAGTGGGGTGGGTGTGTTGTGCTCACATTGACCTTGATGGGGGTGGGATGGGGGTGTTGTGCTCACATTGACCTTGATATTCAAAACTATTGAACCAAATCATTCGTATTTTGGATATATTGCCTTGAGAAGGTCCCAAGACATGATTAGCTTCCGGTTACAGACCTAATTTTCAAGAGCACATGGGGATACTTTATATTTCGTGAAGGAATCCGCTTCTAAAAACGTAGCTGCCTCCACCCCCACCCCCATCCGAAGTCAAATTTTCCTATTTGTCACAGGTCAAAGTGAGAAAATAAACACTAAAGTTTGTTACAAGGAAAAGATTAGATCAGATGTCTATAAAAATGGTTTCTGGAGAAAGAAAAAAAATCGTGAAATATGTATTTCAGTGATCTCGAAGTTAGCGTCATCGACAGGATCTTAGATAAAGATAGTTGGTATGTAGTTATTTGTTTACTTTTATTCAAAGTAATGACCCTGAAATTCAGAAACAAAGTAATAATAAGAAAGTAGGAAAGGGTCGCAAGATAAGTGAGTCTTTTACTTTCCGAGTTAATGTTCCAAAGTACGAAAACAAGTACACAAGCTGTATAGTACTAACGTGGGAGGGGGACGGGGCGGTTACCGCAGGCGCCAGAGGTCTTGGGGCGCCAAAACAGCTGATAAAAATTCGGGCCTCGTATTCTGGCCCTTTGGGCCATCATCGTCGCCCCGGGCGCCATTTACCCTTAGTACGCCACTGTACACAAGTGTCCTGTCAGTCTGTCGCATTGTTTGGTATTTGATAGAGAATTTGCTGTTCTGTTCTGTTTTGTTGAACCAACTCTCAGCTTGTGTTGTGACTTTGGTTGGTTCGGTAGAATGAAAATCCATTTCTTATGCAATAATTCTCGTGCTAATCATGTGAGTGAAATGTTGATAACATGTTGCTATTCACTATTGAAATGTTCTTGACATTAGTATATATGTCATTTATTTCCTTCCCTTTTGCTTCAAAATAAGTCTAGCTCGAAGTTTTTAAAACTAAAGAAATAATTCTATCCAGATTATCTTGATGTAAATACAAAATATCACCGAAAACACACACACACCTCGAAAATTATATGGTCGGTCCCTAATATAAGGACGAAAAGTTGGTCACTATTTACGAAATTCGGTTAAAGTCTTAGTCTTCGTATTTGGAGCTGGTGTCCTCAGTGATCTTCGTGTTCTCGTGAAGAACCCCAAGTAAAACATTTCGCTATGTGTTTGCAATTCAGTAAATATTCAAAATCGTAAGAAGTATTGTGACTACCGTATATACTCGCATAAGGAACAGCTGACCAAAACATTCGCAACGTATGACAAATCGCCTAGTCCAAGATTCTGCTGTCAACATAATTGGGGTTATCGGGATCAAATGTACTGTTGAAAATCGAGTTTAGCACTTGAAAAATATTAATTTCTGAACAATGTACAACATGAATAAGATAAAAATGAATGCAAAAATAATAAGGCGTTGTTATGACGTTGTCCGTGCGTCCTTCTGTTCCCTATTTCTTCGTCTACGCACAATACTAAAGTTCTCCACCATCTACCGTTACCAAACTTTGTAAATAGCTTGCATTTGGGGTGAGGAAGAAGCCCATTGATTTCACAATCTAAAGGTTAAAGATCAAGGTCACTGTGACTGGAAGACGAAAATGATTTCCGCACAATAACATTACTTTTACATCGCAGACCTAGACCAAACATTGTGACTGGCTTGTACTTCATGTAAGAAAGAAGTCTATCATTTTAGGGTCAAAAGATCAAAGGTTAATGTCACTGCGACTAAAAGAAGAAAAATTGTTTCTGCACAAGAACATTGCAGACCAGGACTAAACTTTATGACTGAAAGAAGAAATAAATGTTATACGCACATCGGTTTACCACTCAGTTGAGAACCTAAACGGTCTTGTGAATGTCAGAGATATAGACATGGTTAATATCGCAATTAAATATCACCATGGTTTTCGACTGTAGCGTCTTGAAAAGAAACCTCTGGTTGCTCTAAATTTGTCCAAAAATAGGCATTTTTTTTATATCAAAAACCGGTATTTAATGTTGTTTAGCCTTGTAAATCCAATTGTCTTTTCCAAGCATAATTGTTGTTAAAGTTCAAATTTTTTCCTACAGAAGTAAGATGGATCTATTTGTGCTTGGATGAAACTAAAATCACATATTTCCCGCCTCCCCACCCCCCAAAAATGTTTATACCCCTTATTGTATGTCTCCTTTTCTTTTCAACGAGGTTCAACATAGAATTCAATATTTTTATATCATTTTGTTTTCAGTAAAGCGCTTTGATTTATGTATCAGTAGGGTCATTCCATTAGTTCTGTTTTGTGTATTGTTAGATATGGTCATTCCATTAGTTCTGTTTTGTGTATTGTTAGATATGGTCATTCCATTAGTTCTGTTTTGTGTATTGTTAGATATGGTCATTCCATTAGTTCTGTTTTGTGTATTGTTAGATATGGTCATTCCATTAGTTCTGTTTTGTGTATTGTTAGATATGGTCATTCCATTAGTTCTGTTTTGTGTATTGTTAGATATGGTCATTCCATTAGTTCTGTTTTGTGTAATGTTAGATATGGTCATTCCATTATCTCTGTTTTGTGTATTGTTAGATATGGTCATTCCATTAGTTCTGTTTTGTGTATTGTTAGATATGGTCATTCCATTAGTTCTGTTTTGTGTATTGTTAGATATGGTCATTCCATTAGTTCTGTTTTGTGTAATGTTAGATATGGTCATTCCATTAGTTCTGTTTTGTGTATTGTTAGATATGGTCATTCCATTAGTTCTGTTTTGTGTAATGTTAGATATGGCCATTCCATTAGTTCTGTTTTGTGTATTGTTAGATATGGTCATTCCATTAGTTCTGTTTTGTGTAATGTTAGATATGGTCATTCCATTAGTTCTGTTTTGTGTATTGTTAGATCAGCTTGAGTTTATGATAACAAGAGCATTGTATCTTTATTCGACATCGTGTCTACTTAAAGGTCGCATCGGACAGAGTGTTTGGAAGTTCTGAGCGTCTTACAAAGGATCATTTTTTGCGGTAGTGTAACTTCCGTTGTTTTATGCCGTTTAGTTTTCACTTTTAAAAAAAAGCCCATAATTCCAGGTACACAACATTTAGGACATGAATAATGTGGAACGTTTCTGTTTTTTGGCATGTCAATGAAGATGTGACATGTTTATTATCAAATTTTTGTCACAGTAAAACCATATTAGTCACTGCCTGCTCATGTCCCTTCTTCCAATCCAATGCATATATGGACTTTTACCAATCCAATGCATATATGGACTTTTACCAATCCAATACATATATGGACTTTTACCAATCCAATGCATATATTGACTTTTACCAATCCAATGCATATATGGACTTTTACCAATCCAATGCATATATGGACTTTTACCAATCCAATGCATATATGGACTTTTACCAATCCAATGCATATATGGACTTTTACCAGTTCAATGCATATATGGACTTTTACCAGTCCAATGCATATATGGACTTTTACCAGTCCAATGCATATATGGACTTTTACCAATCCAATGCATATATGGACTTTTACCAATCCAATGCATATATGGACTTTTACCAGTCCAATGCATATATGGACTTTTACCAGTCCAATGCATATATGGACTTTTACCAATCCAATGCATATATGGACTTTTACCAGTCCAATGCATATATGGACTTTTACCAATCCAATGCATATATGGACTTTTACCAGTCCAATGCATATATGGACTTTTACCAATCCAATGCATATATGGACTTTTACCAGTCCAATGCATATATTGACTTTTACCAATCCAATGCATATATGGACTTTTACCAGTAAATGTGAACAATCACATAGACTCAGATTGAACTAAGTAAAAATATCCCCCAAACATCCAAAACTCGAAATAGAAAAATTAGTTTGAAACTCGGTGTATTTCCGGATGTTTGCAATGCATGCATACTCCATACTTTATCAGCATGTTACATGGACATATTTTTCATATGTTTGCAATGCATGCATACTCCATACTGTATCAGCATGTTGCATGTACATAGTTTGCAATGCATGCATACTCCATACTTTATCATCATGTTACATGTACATATTTTTCATATGTTTGCAATGCATGCATTCTCCATACTTGATCAGCATGTTGCATGTACATATTTTTCATGTTTGCAATGCATGCATACTCTATACTTAATCAGCATGTTACATGTACATATTTTTCATGTTTGCAATGCATGCATACTCCATACTTTATCAGCATGTTACATGGACATATTTTTCATATGTTTGCAATGCATGCATACTCCAACTTTATCAGCATGTTACATGTACATATTTTTCATATGTTTGCAATGCATGCATACTCCATACTTTATCAGCATGTTACATGTACATATTTTTCATGTTTGCAATGCATGCATACTCTATACTTAATCAGCATGTTACATGTACATATTTTTCATGTTTGCAATGCATGCATACTCCATACTTTATCAGCATGTTACATGTACATATTTTTCGTATGTTTTCAATCCATGCATACTCCAACTTTATCAGCATGTTACATGTACATATTTTTCATATGTTTGCAATGCATGCATACTCCATACTTTATCAGCATGTTACATGTACATATTTTTCACATGTTTAGGAACCGCGGTAGCTCAGTGGTATAGCGTCGGTCTCGTAATCCAAGAGTCGCGGGTTCAGTACCCGCCCAGGCTAGCCGGGTGGGCTGCCTCTCTGTGTGCTTATGAAAGGCACTTGGCTCCCATTTCTTTGGCATGATACAGCCAATAATGTGTTAAAAGTGCCATCAAACCTACAACAACAAAAACATTCATGTTTTGGGTAAATATAGTAGTAAATATGATCATCCGTGTTACAGAAGGACTTTTAGGTTCATTTCGTACCCAGAGTCTTTTCTTAAGAATAATAGTTAGAAGATTTTGTGATCAGCCTTTACAAGCTTGAGAACAATGGTACCAGCTGAATATGTACGTGCACTGCATTGTAAATGGCTAAAAATTCCAAGATTGTCATGAAATGTGCATCACTTCTGCAAAGTAACATGAACTTGGAAACTTAGAGCCTTGCTTGTCCTTGAGTGTTGCATTCAGTACAGACGATGCAGTCTTTTTTCGGAGTTACGTCATCAGTGGACAAATAAAATATATTGAGTTAACAACTTTGAAATGATCCAGCTACTGTTCAAGATTCCTTACCTCAACCTCACCTCATGCAGTCCTGGAATCAAGATTCCTTACCTCAACCTCACATCATGCAGTCCTGGAATCAAGATTCCTTACCTCAACCTCACCTCATGCAGTCCTGGAATCAAGATTCCTTACCTCAACTTCACCTCATGCAGTCCTGGAATGTGAGAGTTCCTTGTATTCATCAGACTAGAATACCTCAAACTGGAAATTAAGCACCAATGATATCTGACACTGTCAGGTTTGATTCCATCGATAAAACATGTAACATTTTTGCTGACACGATTCATATTCCTGGAGCTTGCTCAGCAGATATCGAATTAGGTCTGGGGGGGCCCTATATTGTAATCACCTTTTTCGTCTGCCTGTCAAGTTCAAACTTCTTGTAACCACCGTAGCTCTGCAACCCTTACACATAACTGAAAACCATTTTGGTAGGTAAATTGCCTGTTTAATGCAGATGCGACTTTTAAAGTTTTCGTCTTTTCAGGTCCAATTTGAAGGAGTTATTGCCCATTTTCCATCTATTTTAAATATCCTGTTCGATCTTAACCAAATTTAGTATGCAGCTTTATATTGAATGAGTTCACTTTGAGCCTCCCACGACATCATTTACTGGAGTTATGCCCCCTGATTGTGTGTCCTCCCGACATAGGTATATGTAGCATTACTTTACCAAGGATTGATGAACTTCAAACAAATTTAGGCATGCAACTTTACATTTATAAGATCTTGAATCAGATTTTAAGCATTCCTCAACTTCATTAAAAATAGTCCTGTTCCCCGATTGCCCATTTTTCTAACTTGGGTTTCTGCGCCATAACTTTGTAAAAGAATATTGGGTTTCAACCATACTTGTCATATACCTTTATAGATTGTATTATGTAGACATGTTCGTACATACATCGCAAAATCATGGCGTTCAAGACTATGGGGAAGTAACTGGTACCAGTTTTAGGGTATGTAAACTATACAGATTATTTATTTTTGCAATGCAGTTAGCTCCCCTTTCACCATATTGATCTAGTCCTGATTCAGCTGCATCGACAAAAGTTTTGAAGTGCTCCCCCTCCCAATAAAATAAAATAAAACAAATAAATAAAAATAATAACATAAAATAAAAAAAATAAAATACAATCACGTCATCATTGTAATCGGCGTATCTTTTTGTTTTTATATCTCCACCTTGGGGTATATAGTAATCATTGTGTCCGTCCATCCGCCTGACACAAAACTCGTTAGGGCAACTAGTCCCGCAGTTTTTATGGATTGATATGAAACTTGGTAAATATTACGGTCATAACCTGAATATGCGCATATCAATAAACCACTTTTTTCTCGCAGTTTTTCTTCGAGTTATTTTCCTTTTTGTATTGTAATAGTGTCTGACACAGTCTTGTTAGCATAACTAGTTCCGCAGTTTTGGTGGATTGCCATGAAAGTTTGTAAATATGATGATAATCACCTGAAGGTGCATATAGTAGAGCGGGTTTTGGTGATTCCATGTAACATTGTTTGAAGATGCGCATTTCGACAAATCACTTTGCTCTCGCATTTTTTTTTTACAGCTATTACCCTTTTTGTCTTATAGCTTAATGCAATATATTATACGACCTTGTTTGCGTAACTAGTCCCGCAGTTTTTAGCTCACCGGGCCGTAAAAATGAGAGAGCTTATGGAATGATCCTGTGTCCATCGTCTGACGGGGCGTAGTGGTTTAAGGCGCTCGCCTTTGCTGATGACTCACACATCTCACTTCTATCCGTGTGAGTTCGAATCTCGGCTCGACCAATATGGGTATGTGAGAAAGCTTGCCAGTAGCTTCCCGTGCATCGGTGGTTCTTCCTGGGGTCTTCTCGGGTTCTTCCGCCACCAAAATATACTGGCCGCCATGTATAGCCTATCATGTGCTGAAACATGGCGTTAAACCCCACAAAAACAAACCAAACCGTCGTCAGACGGTTGGTCAACACCACTTTGAAGTCCATGTTTTTTTATCCGATTTTGATCAACCTTAAAATATAGGATTATATCGTTAATATCTCATTCGAGTTCGAATATGAGCGAGATCCATGTATACTGATGACGTGATTTTGCATCTGATTGGATGTGTTTGTTACCACTCTTGAGTCCATATTTCTGTTAAGATTCTGATTAGCTTGGAACATATGCTTTTATCATCTAGATCTCGGAAAAATTCGTTGGTGCACGTGATTCACCCATATTAATCAGGTGATCTTAAATCTGATTGGCTGAGCTTGCTACCAATCTGAAGTCAGTATTTAAGATCCGATTTTTTTTATATCAAACTTGGAATATATACTTATATCATCTAGAGCTCGGATGAGTTCGATAATGAACCAGATACACGCACAATAATGAGATGATCTTATATCTGATTGGCTGTATTTATTACCATTTTGGAAGCCATATTTCTGATCCGATTTGATCAAACTTAGAATATGGGGTTATATCATTAAGCGCTTAGATGGGTTCGATAACGAACGAGATCCATGCATATTAATGAAGTCATCTTGCATTTGATTGTCTGAGCTTGTAAAAACTCTCCAAACCGTATTTATGATAAGTTTTTGATAAAAATTGGAATACAGGCTTATATGATCAATATCTCGCACGAGCTCGATAATGAACAATATCCACACATTATTGAGGTGATCTTCATATGATTCGTTCAGCTTTTTATCAGTAAAGAGACTTAAATCATCAAGATGTCCAATGAGTTTAGTATGAGCAAGATTTGCGGATATTAATGAAGTTGATCGCAATTAGAAATAGCTCTCAAATTGTATGCAGTAATGTAAAAAGTTTTATTTTCCTTCAATATACCTGTTTTTCGTCTCTAAAGTAAAACAAGGGAAGTAACCCATGACATTGACCTTGAGAATCACAGGTTTTGGGGTATAAGAGTTTTTCCCTTTGTATAAATTATGCAAAGTTAAAGAAAAAAATATTTGCTTGAATACAAGATTCAGAAATTTCAACATAACAACTCATGAAAATTAGCAAAATAATGCAACTTAGGGATTAAAAAGAATAATTTGTCATTTATAATTGAATAAAAGGTATAGAATGGAAATATTGTTAGAGAAAATGGACAGTTTCAGGCTAGAATAAACTATGTGCAGTGTAATAATTAAGGATCAGAATTTCTTTACATCATAGATATTTGTTTGCATATCGATTTTGCTCTAGTAAAAACATATTTCCTGTAAAAGCTATGTCCAAGTTTATAAATGCATTTGCAGATAATTATTTCTACAAACTTTGCCACATTGGAAAATATTAAATATTTGGAAGAATGTTTGGTGAAACAGAGTTTGACAGTTGCTTGTATTTCCATATTAAGGTACCTGAAACATTTGTCATGTATATGTTATGAAATGTATTATTCATTATTTTATGGCATTTCATATATGTAATGCCATTACTCACAAATTATTTAGGTGCCGTAAGTCATCACTACATACATACATACAAATTATTTTAAAGTTATATATATATCGTATTTGTAGCTTTTAATAAGAAAATACCCCAATATGCTTTTCTCCTGAAACAACTTGTGAATTATAATTTAAATTAATGTGAAAGTCATGTGACTCTGTAGATCACAAATTAAAACTTCGACTGTAAACTTGACATTTAAAGATATTGAATGATTTCGATTATGAGCAAGAGACTATGCATATTAATTATGCTATTATCTTTTGAAGAACTTTCAATAGAATATAGTAAATTGGGTAAAATCAACATAATATAAAGTTTGGGACATAATTTGCATAGGTTTGTATTCTTACAATACTAAGTAAGCCAGCTAGTAGAAAAGGTCAACTGTTTAGTTATATAAGCCAGGTGAATGTTATCATGCCCACTTAAACTTTGCGATAATAAATTGTCAATAAATTTGGTAAATGTTATGATTATCACCTGAAGATGTTGTTATGTATGATGTTTACATACTTAACTTTTGTGCATGATTGTAAGTTGTATGGTTATTTGAAAGTACATACTTAACTTTTGTCCAGTTGTTTACATAGTATTTTCATAGGCATGCAATTAGACTTTTGTGACATGTGTCAGGTAGGCCAGTCTTTTCATAGGCATTTCGCAATTACACTTATGTGACATAGGTCATGTAGGCATGTGAATTTATATACAGATCAGTCTGTAAGGAATCTATTTTTGTTGTGTTGTTGAAATCAGATATAATTTTAATTTATTTATAATATTCATTGGAAATATTAAAGTGCTCATTGACTTTTGATATAATACATTATTTTGGGATTTATGTGAACTCATTCAAATACATTCTGGATTATATCTTTGTGGTACATTAGGACATCCAAGGCTATTGGAATTCATTCTGAACATTCTATTTTTTTTGACTTGTGATTAGGACATTTAGGATTATTTTGAATTTAACTTTCAAATTGTAAGTGTCTTTTGAATTTTCACTTTAATTGTTTGGAAATAAATTGCTTGTGATTTTACTTACATTGTTGTTTTCACTTTCTTTCTGTTATATGTTTTGAAGACCTAGAGTCGCAACAATGTTCATATCGACAACTCACTGTGCTCCTCCAATTTTGGTAAAGAGTTACTGCCTATTTTGTCTTGGAACTTAATGCTGCATATGATAAATTCACGTTAGCGCAACCAGTCCCGCAGTTTTTGATGGATTGCCATGAAGCTTGATCAGCACCTGCAGATCTTCAGACCATTGTGCCTCCGCAGTTTTGATAAGAGCTATTGTCCTTTTTTAAATGCAGCTTAATGCAGTGTACGACAAAATCTTCTAAACGCAACTAGTCTCACAGATTTCATGGATCATCATGAAACTCGGGACATTTTTTGCTCATCATCTGAAGATATGTTTATCAACAAAGCAATGTGTTCCTGCTATCTACTGTTCATAGACCAGGAAAGATTATGGGATGGTCTGTTGAATGTCGGCCGTTAGCTCAAGTTCGATATCGCTATTCCTCCTAAACTACTTGGAGAATTGCCATGAAACTTGACACACACATTCACCCCATGTTCTAGTTGGTCCTAAATAAAACGGTGCCGCTCGGACATACAGCATCCATCTTGAACACCTTGTCATCGTAACTCCTCCTGAATGGATGGTCATATCAACATAAGGTTTTCATTAAAATACTTCCTATGATGACTGGTTGGTCCTAAATGAAAATGCTGCCGATCTGAAGCACAGTATGGCTGTCACAGCAGCCATATTGAATATTTTGTTATCGCTACTCCTTTTGAACGGAAAGCCATATTGACGTGAGGTTTTCACCAGAAGACTTGTGATGTGCGGTTGGTCCTAAATGAAATTAGTGCTGATCTAATGTCTTATATGGCCGACAGAGCGTCCATTTTGAAAATCTTGTAATTGCTACTCCTCTTGAATGGATGTTCATATCAACATAGGGTCTTCCCTAAAACTTTTGATGTTGTCTAGTTGGTCCTGATTCAAAATGGTGCCAATTTAATGTCCAAAATGACCGTTGTGATGGCCATCTTGAAAATCATGCTATCACTACTCCTGTTGAACGAAAAGTAATAATGCCATGGGGTTTTTCCAGAAGACTTCTTATGATGTCTGGTTAGTCCTAAATGAAAATGTTGCTGCTCAGAATATGGCCGCCACAGTGGCCGTCTTTAAAATCTTGTTATCAATACTCCTGAATGAATGGTCATATCATCATGTGTTTTTCACTGACATTCTTCTTATAATGTCTAGTTGGTCATAAATACAAAAATGGTGCCCATCTGTCCTCCAATATGACCGCCACAATGGCCATCATGAAAATCTTGTTATCGCTTCTTCTCCTAGATATCGATATTCTGCTTTTACCAAAAGATTTCTTATAATGTCTAGCTGGTCCTGAATGGAAATGGTGCCAATGTGATATCCAGTATGGTCACCTTAGCAGCCATCTTGAAAACCTTGTTAGCTTTACTCCTCCAAAACAGAAAGTTATGTCAACATGGGGTTCAACCAGAAGACATCTTATGATGTCTTGTTGGTCCTATATGAAAATGGTGCCATACTGACATCCAGTATGTCCACCACAGCAGCTAATTTGAAAATGTGTGAGTGCTGAAGAATATCAGAAATTGTATCAAGTATCAGCAGTTAATAGGAAGAAACGGTCTTATCTTGAATTCCTGGAAATTCTTTTCGGCCAGTAGAGCGTCAGTTCCTTCGAAGGACGCTTGTTGTTACTTGTTTCCCTGTTTGAATAGGAGCCTGATGTAGTGTATGACAGAACCTTGTGAACACAACTAGTCTCACAGTTTCTGTAGATTACAATGAAACATTTTACATGGTATGGTCATCATTTAAAGATGCTCATGTCGCGAAATCACTTTGCGTTCCCTAGTTTTGTTTGAGTCATTGCCCCTTTTCTTGCAGCTGAATGCACTGTAAGATTTAATCTTGTGAACACAACTTGTTTTTTCCGGTTTCTATGGATCGCTTTGAAACTTTGTACACAATATGGTCATCATCTAAGTATGGACTCGCTGACAAATCTTTGTGCTCCTGCAATTTAGTTCAAATGGTCAGAAGAGCTCATGTGATGGCCTGTTATCCGTCCCCCTGATGTATGTAGTCCGTAGTCCGTCCGTCCGTTAGCGCAAGTTTGTTATTGCTACTCCACCTAAACTACTTAGAGGATTCCCACGAAACTTTACACATACGTTAATCCCATGGTCTAGTTGGTCGTACATGAAAACGGTACAGCGTGGACATCCTGTATAGCCACCACAATGGTCATATTCAAAATCTTATTATCGCTACTCCTCCTGAATGGATTGCCATATCACCATGGGATTTTTACTAAAAGTCTTCTTATGTCTAGTTGGTCCTATTTGAAAGTCATGTTATCGCTACTCCTCCTGAACAGATAGTCATATCAGCATGGGGTTTTCACTGCAAGACTTTTTATGATGTCTGGTTGGTCCTAGATGAAAATGGTGCCAATCTGATGTCCAATATGGCCACCACAGCGGCCATCCTTAAAATCTTGTTATCGCTACTCCCCCTGAATGAAAAGTAATATTGCCATTGGGTTTTTATGATGTCGAGTTGCTCCTAAATGAAAATGGTGCCGATCTGATGTCCAATATGTCCATCACCTCAGTCTTCTTGAAAATATTATTACTTCCATCATAAATGGGGTTTTTGCTAAACAACGTCTTATGATGTCTAGTTGGTCGTAAATCAAAATGATGCCATTCAGACATTCAGTATGGCTGCCAAAGTGGCCATCTTGAAAATCTTGTTATCACTATTTCAGTTGAATGAATGGTCACATCAGCAATGGGTTTTTACTGAAAGACTTGTGATGTCTAGTTGGTCGTCAATAAAAATGGTGTCGAGCTGATTTTAATATGGCTGATACAATGGCCATCTTGAAAATCTGATTATCACTACTTCTCCTAGGTCGATGGTCATATCGACATTGTGCTTTCACCAAAAGATTCCCATGATGTTTAGTGTGTACTAAATGGAAATGGTGCCAAACTGATATCCAATATGGCCACCATGTCACCCATCTTGAAAATCTTGTTATCGTTACTTCTCCAATACGGAAAGTCATATCAACATGGGGTTTCCACCAGAAGACTTCTTATGATGTTTTGATGGTCCTAAATGAAAATGGTGCCAATCTGACTTCCAAAATGTCCACCACAGCAGCTAATTTGAAAATCTTGTTATCGCTTAAGAATATCAAAGATGGTTTAAAAATATCAGAGATGGTTTCAACACTCAGCAGTTAAAAGAAAGAAATTGTCCTATCTTGATTCCCTGGAAATTCTTTTCAGTCAGTAAAGCGCCGGCCCCTTTGAGGGACTCCTCTTTGCCCTTTTGACATACAGCTAGATGGAACGTATGACCGATTTACCAACTTGCAGCTTTTAGTGTATAGCTGTGAAACTTTGTACATATTTTGCTTATCATCAGTAGATATGAATGTTAACCAGTCATTTTACTCAAACTATTTTCAGAAGAGTTATGCGTTTTTTGTTTTTTTTTTTGTTTTTTTTTTTTTGTTTTTTTTTTTGTAGCTCTACTGGTCATAGACCAGAAGAGCTTATAGGTTGGTCTGTTGTCCGTCGTCCGATTGTCCATTAGCACAAGTTTGTTATCGCTACTCCTCTTAAACTACATGAAGGATTGCCATGAAACTTGACACACATTTATCTCATCTGTAGTTGGTCCTAAAGAAAATGGTGACTCTAGGACATCCAATATGGCCGCCACGGCGGCCATCTTGAAAATCTTGTTATCGCTATTCCTGAATGGATAATCATATCAACATGGGGTTTTCAGTGACAGACTTTCTTATGATGTCTAGTTGGTCCTAAATGAAAATTGTGCCGATCTGAAGTCTAATATGGCCCCCACCATCTTGAAAATCTTGTCGTCGCTACTCTTCCTGAATGAATGGTCATGTTAACATGGGGTTTTCACTAGAAGACTTATTATGATGTCTAGTTGGTCCTAAATGAAAATGGCGTCAGTCTGATATCCAATATGGCCACTACAGCAGCCATCTTGAAAATCTTTGTATCGCTACTAATGCTGAATTGATGCTCATATCAACATGGCTTTTTCCACTATAGAGATATCTTACGATGTCTACTTGGTCCTAAATGAAAAAAGGGTGAGTTTGGTGTCCAGTATAACCGCCATTGGCCATATTGAAAATCTTGTTATCGCTACTCCTTAATGGAAAGTCCTATTGACATGGAGTCTTCACCAGAAGACTTCTTATGCTGTCTAGTTGGTCCTAAACGAAAATGATGCCAATCTAATGTCCGGTATGGCCGCCACAGTGGCCATCTTGAAAATCTTGTTTTTGCTACTTCTCCTGAGCGAAATGTAATATTGCCAATGGAGTTTTCACCAGAAGACTTCTTATGCTATCTGGTTGGTCCTAAATGAAAATGTTGCCGATTTGGTGTCAGATATGGCTGCTACAGTGGCCATCTTGAAAATCCTGTTATTGCTAATTGTCCTTAATGAAACGTAATATTGCCATGTGGTTTTCACCAGAAGACTTCTTATGATATATAGTTAGTCCAAAATGAAAATGGTGTCGATCTGATGTCGAATATGACCACAACAATGGCCATCTTGAAAATATTGTTATCACTACTCCTTCTAAATGGATGGACGTATCAACGTGGGGTTTTTACTAAATAACTTTTTATGAAGTCTAGTTGGTCCCAATGGTGCAATTCAGACATCCAGTGTGCCTGCCACAGTGCCCATCTTGAAAATCTTGTCATGAATGAATGGTCATATCAGCGTCATATTTGGATCAAGAAGTTTTCACTGAAAGACTTCTTATGATGTCTAGTTGGCCGTAAATGATAATGGTGCCGATTCGACTTCTAACATAACTGCCACAATGGCAATCGTGAAAATCTGGTTTTCACACTTCTTCCAGATGACTGGTCATATCGACATTGTACTTTCACTAATGGACTTCTTATAATGTCTAGTTTGTACTAACTGGAAATGGTGCGAACCTGATATTGAATATGGCAACCATGGCATCCAACTTGATAATCTTGTTATTCTTGCTCCTCCAAAACGGAAAGTCATATCAACATGAAGTTTCCACCAGAAGACTTAGTTGTAAATGAAAATGCAGCCAAGTTGACATCCAGTATGTTCACCACAGCAGCTAATTTGAAAATCTTGTTATTGCTGAAGAATATCAAAGATGGTTTCAGTACTCCGCAGTTAAAAGGAAGAAATGGTCTTATTATGAATTCCTGTAAATCTGTAAATTCTTTTCAGTCAGGTGAGCATCAGTCGCTTCGAGGGACTCCTCTTTACTATAGGTTTATCTCCATCGTGGGGTATGTGTGGGATGAGGGTGTATATTTACGCGAGGATATTGCTCACTATTCCTCTGGTTTCATTCGTAGACGCTGTACTAATAATTGGTAATTCATTCTAAAATGCTTATATAGCATAAGTATCGCTATACAGCGTGTATCAATTGATAGAAATGTAAAGGTAATTCTTGCTTATTTTCAATAATCAGCGTTAGTTTTGGAGTCGAGAATACCAAAATGTCAGTAACGAAGAAAAACTGCACATTGCATGCACTCTCCCTACAGTTTATTAACTCTCCTCAGTTTGTTGTCTTTTCTTTTATTTTTCGAGAAGTATCGAAGTGGAGGTATACTAATAGCATTTACTTTTTAGCTCACCTCTACGAAGTAGAGGTGAGCTATTATACTACCCCCGGCGTCGGCGTCCGCACAGATAAAACATTTACATATGTACACCCTCACTGAATCTCAACCATTCTTTATTCCTAGGGCTTAGACAACAGTTTAGAATGCGTTTTATAGCACGTACCCACAGGATAAGTGGGATGGGGGTAGGGTGAGGTGGCTAATTTGGTACATACGTGTACATTAGTCCTATATTTGTGGTTAAGTGTTTTTTAGCTCAGGATTTTTTTTGCACATGTTACAAATACTGTTATACCTGGAATCATGAAACTTGGTGAGGGGATGCATCTTTATAAGTACTTCATCCTCATCACAAATGTAGATCACTGTAACCTATATTTCACGCTTCACTGACTGGGTAAAGTTTGTAGTTTCAGTTCATTTTTCAAGCTTTGTTCATGATAATAATCATCAAACAATATGATTGTATGTATCGCTATTAGTACCACACCCTTCCCACAAAGGAAGGTCACTATGACCTACATTTCACATTTTACTGGCTTAGATTGTTTTTGCGGTTATCTCATATCAACTAGTTTTTTTGCATCCTGTATATTTACTGTTATCCCTAGATTCATGAAAGTTCGTGATGGGATGCATCTTGATGAGTACTACACCCTTATTATGAATGTAGTTCACTGACCTATATTTCATACTTCACTGAATTTGTTTAAATTTTGTTTTTACATTTTATTTCTCAACTTCTGTTCATGTTAGAATCATCAAACGAGATGAGTGTATGCATCTCTATTAGTATCGCACATTTACCACAACACAATGTCACTGACCTACACTTCATATTTTACTGGTTTGTGTTAGTTTTTGCGTTTAGCTCTTGACCAAATAGCTTTTAGCACCCTGTGTATATACTGTTATACCTAGATTCATGAAACATGGTGCGGGAAGTCAGCTTGAAGAGTACTATACTCTCATCACATAAGTAGGTCACTGTGACCCAAACTGTTCATAATGTACTAATTAAAGTATGTGATTGTATAATATGTCTTAGTACCACACCATACCAAAAAGGTAACTGTGACCCTATATTTCACATTTTACTGGCTTACGTTAAGTTATTGCATTTAGCTTATGACCACAGATATTTTGCATGCTTTGTGCATACTGTCCTATATAAAATCTTGAACTTGGGGATGCATCTTTATGAGCACTACTCCCTCATTTCAGTAGTAGGTCAATGTCGACCATATGTTATACTTCACTGACTCGGGTTGAATATTCTTTGATGGTCATTTCTCGGGCATTGTTCATGTGAAATTGATGATGATATGCATCTCTTTTATTACAACACTCTTACAGCAAAAAAGACTCATCCTGACCTGTATTTTATCTTTTACAGGCTTTGGTCACGTTTGTGCATTTAGCTTATGATCACATGATATTTTTTTTTTGGTGATTTTTGTGTGTGTGCATGTTTTATGCATCTATCCGACCAAGAATCATGAAACTTGGTGAGTGGATGCATCTTGATAAGTTCTACATTCTTCTTGCCAAAAAAGGTCTCTGTGACCTATATTTCATGATCAGTAACTTAAAAGTTTGTGTTAAAAATTCATTTCTTGGGTACTGTTTATGTCCCATCTCTGTTACCACAACGCCCTTAAAACCAAAGAAGGTGACTGTGATCTACATTTTATGCTTTATTAACACGAGTCCAGTAATTTTGTTTATGCTCACATTGATTCATCCATGTTGGACCTCCGTACATCCTAGCCTACTCAGAGGGCCCAGGTAGTTGGAAATAGGAATGGATATGTTTATTCAATGGTAAACTTTACATATTAATGACTATACATTGTATATGGTGATATATTATTCTCAGCAAGTTAACTGTGTTTTTTACATGTAAAGGAATATAGGAATTAGGTGAGTGGACTGCATGCTGCATGCTTTTGGTGTGTGAGGCCTCACCTGTCATGGTACATCAAGGTAATTATTGTTGCGTGAACTCTACTGTTGGCTGTCACTCCAAGGTTACTTAAAGCATGTGATCTTTACCCATTAAAATCTGACTTCTAGTGGGTAGACAATGATAATAGCTTAACCCATTAAAATCTGACTTCTAGTGGGTAGACAATGATAATAGCTTTACCCATTAAAATCGGACTTCTAGTGGGTAGACAATGATAATAGCTTTACCCATTAAAATCTGACTTCTAGTGGGTAGACAATGATAATAGCTTTACCCATTAAAATCGGACTTCTAGTGGGTAGACAATGATAATAGCTTTACCCATTAAAATCGGACTTCTAGTGGGTAGACAATGATAATAGCTTTACCCATTAAAATCGGACTTCTAGTGGGTAGACAATGATAATAGCTTTTAAAGCAGCTTTTAAGAGCAATGATTTTAAAAAGAATTAATACAAAATAGTATTAATCTGTTTATTACCAGCGTGATACCCTTATTTTCATATGATGGAAAAGAATCTTCTTTTTAATTATATGGCTTTTATGCTCTGTCACGGTAGGTAGGTAGGTATGTGTGTAGATAGGTGGTGGGTAGGTAGGTAGGTAATTTTACAATGTGTCAACACTATACTGTCTATATAGTGCTAATTAAAAGCACAAATTTCAAATTTAACATTATTACAAGTTCAGATGTAAAGATAAAATATTGCAAAATAATCTTTAGTCGGAAACGGGGCCAACGTCATTTTATTCTGAATTTATTTTCTGCATGATAATGTTGACAACAGCTACTGGACACTAGTGACAGTGGTGGTGGGTTATGTTATCGTTTATTACACCTTTGCGACAGTACGACGAAAAGACTATGACGATTGACATAACGACGACTTTAAGGCAGGGGTCTCCAAACTACGGCCCGTGGCTTCGATTTGTCCGGCCCGCAAAGTGTTGTACTTTTTTAAAACGATTTTGCATATATTTAAATTTTTCACAGTCGCTTCGGCCCGCAAAACCCCTTCATAAATCTAACATGGCCCTCGTCTTATAAAGCTTGGAGACCCCTGCTTTAAGGTATCAACGTTGAAATTTTACGTCATGATTCTACATTATACGGTTCTAGCCCTTGTTTTCAGTTTATCAGACGTATCATGCCGTGTGTGGACAATTTGTCATTTAACCTCAAAACAAGGGCAACTGGAGTAACTGCAATGGCTCACCACTGCAGATCCCTACGATTTTCACTGTATATTCCAATGCCCACACCCCACACCCTGAGAGTTATGTTTGCATATATATATATATATATATATATATATATATATATATATATATATATATATATATATATATATATATATATATATATATATATATATATATATATAGTTTGGTTACTGAATATTTGAAAATTATAATAGTGGTGCGTTATTTGGTGAGCTCTGAGCATCTCCCAGCTTCCTCATGGGAGGGAACCAAGAATGACACCCCTCTCTAAGATGGTTGTTACAGAGGCAACATAGCTACAGAATTTCATTAAATTCCACTTAACTGTTTAGGAGATTTGGCGACGGACAAGACGGAGGTATCCATATTTCGACGCTTTTTAAAAAGAGCATGGGAATAACAATTGTTTTTATTACTGTTAAAAACTGAAATTACCTGATTAAAATAATGAGCCATTTGATTCCGAGTGGTGAAAGACATTTACAAATTAATATTGCAAGCACAGTTAGTTTTATTGAAAGAAAATAAACAAGAGTACTAGTAATCCGAACAGTCAGGGAGACTAAGTGTAATATAAACATTATGTAACGTGACGTTACAGATGCGTCAGAATACCATAACTTCACCTTGAGAGTTATATAAGGATATCTGAGGTGACAGAATTTTTTCGGGAAATATAACATCTGTTGAATGTCACTTGTTTAAATTTCAGCCAGTGACAGATGGAATTTTAAAACTGAGGTATTTATAATAATAAATATATATTTATCGAGTAACGTATCGTCACACTTTTTATCGTCACTCACCTTTATTATCGTCATGTTGTCATATATTGTAATACTCGTTTGTCACACTGTTGCATAACACTTGCAACGTCATTGAGTATAACAAAGTATTTGATGTTGTATATTCAGGTGTGTTGGGCTGTAGGTGAGCGACTCGCGGGTGTACTTAAGACAGGAACGGAAAGGAAGTATATGAAAGCAAGACGGTATTTGTTCTGTATAAGACAGAAATAGATGAGATATAATGTATTGCCGTAAGGACAACAGCAGGTATATAATCATCTTGAGATGACTTTTTGTCATATCGCAGTGGATGGGGGTATGCAAAGGAGACACCATCACAGAGCTGGACAAATCCGATTTGTTTTAAATACTCTCCAGGAATTAAGACTTTAATGAAATCGAACAGAACTTCCAACTTTTCTATTTATATTTTTGTCTTGACTGTTTATAGCATATACTAGACCTAGGTATCAATCATTCACGTAGCGGCATCAACACGAGTAAAGGGTTTGGTTTTCAAGTTTTTTGTATGGTCGTAAGTCCCAAACCCCTGGGAGGGATTGCTATAGAATCAGTAAGCTCTGTCATGTCAAATCCCTACACCCCTGCTCTCCCTATGACCCTCAGGCAAGGTTAAGGTCACTTAAAACTCTTAGTTAAGTATTCAGTGTAGGTTTTTCTGTATGGCCATAAATCCCAAACCCTAAGAGGAATGATTGTCATGTTTGGGTTCTAGAATCGGGAAGATTGATCCTTTTACATCAATTCATCCCTACCCCACCCCACCCCTTCTGTGACTTTGTCTGTATGGTCATACGTTCCAGACACTGGGAGGGATAGATGTCATACTTGACTGCAGAATCGGGGACTTCAACCATTTCATATCCATGCACCCCTACCCTCGCTCCGACCCCAGACAAGGTCAGAGTCATTTGAAAATCTTGGCTAAGTTTTTTGGTTAAAGTTGTTCTGTATGGTTTCAAGGCCCGAACACTGAAAGCGATAGTTATCATTCTTGAACTGCACAATTAGGAAGCGTTTCATTTTTATATTAATGAATTTCAAAGCTCATTCTAACACCCAGGCAAGGGAAAGGTTATTTGAAATTCACAAATTTTCGGTGAAAGTTTATTTCTGTATGGTCATAGCTGCCAAACCTTGGAAGCTATCAAACTTGGACTGGAGAATCAGTAAGAACTGATATTTTATGTTCATGCACTCCTAACCTCCGTCTGACGCTAAAAGGTCAAGGTCAGGGTCATTTAAAAGTGAAAACATATATGTATCTGTATCAGGCTGGGGAGCAGGCGATACATATAATTCCTTGGAATTTCTTGTTCTATAAAAATTCTGGACAAGAAACAGGACATTTTCTTACCTAGTGGTGTCTTGTATTTGTGTGCTTTTCAAACGTATGCCTGATTGTCATGCTTGCAGCGTGCCATTGAGATACTTTGTTCTATTGAGTGCCCGTTTCATATTTATTTTCCAGCTGAACTGTATGAGATTTTAGCTCATCAAGTTATAAGACTGATTGGACATGGTACGGCCCTGCGTCCGTGTTGCGCCGTGCGTCGTCTGTCCTTCCGTCAACAATTGCTTGTTACCACTCTGGAGGCCATATTTCTGATCTGATTTTTACCCAACTTTGAATATGGGCTTATATCATTAAGACATTTTACTTTTTTTTCAGATTCAAAAATTGTCATATTATCACATTGAACGAATGACCTTTTCTCCTAAATTCAAACGCCACCCACCCGCCTTCGCTACATACGAAGAATCGCACCTCCATCTCTCCTTTCACTGGATTTTTCTTTTTTCATGTATGGGTGGTGGGCTGTTACAAAAATTGTTGAATGGACATTGTCTCGCCTATAGCAAATGTTGTGAAAATCGAGATATATCAGTTTAGTTTGAACATACATTATTAGCAAATACTCTGCATTTGGATTGACGAAACATATATCGTCCTCACCCGACATTATTTACATACACAATGAAAAACTGAACATGCCAACACACACTACACCTAATAAAGCCAACAAGAGAGAGAGAGAGAGAGAGAGAGAGAGAGAGAGAGAGAGAGAGAGAGAGAATTCGGATTATACTTACTGATAAAAAGGATCTAAACTTGTTTTTCTTATTTTCAAATACGGTAAATCCAGAATTAGATACGTATGCATGTTGAAAATAATGCGCGTTTCCATGGGTACGCAAACTCACAAGTTTAAATCAATGCAACCTGACCATTGGGTTAATTCAGTTATGAATAGAAATAGATGATTACAAATGCTATTTTATAATCACTCAGTTGTTGTTTTGCATGTTGTGCAGTAATTTACATCCGTTATTGATGTTTCAGTATTTAAGATTGTTTGTGATAAAACTTGGCAAGGAGTCAAAATTAGAGTGTTAATAAAAACCTCATCGATAGAGCAAATATAAAGCCAGAGCCAAAAAATCACAGGAGTCATTTGTTTACAGTTTTTAAAGATCCTTTCTTGTATCATGTATTAATCAATTGATTGAATGATTAGGGTTTATTGGCACACCAGCACATGAAGGGCTTTAGTCCTGATGCAACGATAAGTGCCTTGCTCTTCGCTGCAACAAAGCAGCGGACCCAGGCTGGTCTGTCAGAATTTAAACTCTCAATCAGTCATCCAATCAATCATTCAACTTTATTTCACTCAGATTGTAGCATCTGAGGAAATATAAACAAACCAATCATGTGGCAGGATGGTTTGACCCACTACTTGTGAGGCCGGCACGCTAACCACTGTACCATCGCGGTTCCCTTATTTTCATGCACAGATAGACCTTGCCTTGAACTTCATCCAATGAAATGCGCAATCTGTGTAAAGAAGTTAAGAGGTAAAAATGTAAAAGATGTCATGGTCACGTTTCATTTGGATACACTTCTTCTAAATCCATATAATGAAACTTTTCATGCCCCCCCCCCCCCCAAAAAAAAAAAAAAAAACAACCCAACATTATATTATACAAAAAAATTTATCTTCAGAGAGCAGACGTTCCGGTAACTTTAGTACTGGAACATGAAGGAAGGAAGGAAGAAAGAAAGAAAGAGTAAAAATGTTACGTTATTCGTTTTTATTATGGTCTATCTTGTACCAAATATTAAGTGATAAGCTCATATCTGTGATGGTTTAAGTATTTTTGTCAGGTTGAAATTGAGAAAGAAAAGCTTGGAGAGCTATGGTGTCTGATTGTTCATTGGTTGCAATGTAATGGATATATTTCTACATCATTTTTTGTATAGACATGGAACTTTGAGGAATGAGTGGAATATCTCTTTCAATGTCAATAAAGTTTTATATTTTTAAATGTTCAAGCATGGGGTGGAATTGGATGAGCAAGTTGAATGGATTCGTGACAATGTCGCAAATGCCGTTATTCTGCATAGCTCTAAAAGTTGTCAGTTAGATAGAATCGGACATTTCCATACATTCTAGAACAGTGTATCTTAAAATTTACCAGAATTATTGCCCTATAAACATTTACACATGATCATGTTTGCAGAATAAAACTTTGAAAAAATAAAAATATTACTAGCAGACGACAATCCATAGCGAATGAAATTTCGTTATTCTTAATTCTGCAGTGACATTGTCCATTGCGAGGTATTTGTCCCTTTTGTGAAACCGTCATAGCAGAAAGTATTAGCCATAAGTTGCATGTAATCAGAAATCAGCCAGTTAATTACTTAAGCAAAACTTTGTATGTATTTCATGCTGGTATGCTTTTGTTATTCCAAAATATTTTAAATACTGTATTTTACTCAGTAAGTGGTAGAAAATATATAAACTTTTTATAATAATTTTTAAAAAATCACAATAATTTTCTTGAAAAATGTATGCATGTTGAAATTTCACTTAATGAAATGTACTTATCCATTTTAATTTGATTTTTGTGTGCTGTTCAAAATCAGGAGCTTCTGAACGTGGAGACCCCAGATGTAGCTGCCATTACTAACACCTTGGGAGATTCTGGTTTTACTGAGGGCTTAAATCTCCAGTGCTTGGAATACATTCTAGATTTGCCTGAGAAAGATCCATGTTCAAAACCATTCCACGATGCCCTAGGTATCCCGTCATGCCCGTGCAAATCTCCGGATCACAGCGGTTTTGAGGAGTACATGGATGACATCTATCGGCACAGACTCAGCATTGAAGAGAAATACCAAGCACCCGCTTGCTTGGACAACCAACCAGAGGTAAGAAGTGAATGAATTTTTTTTATGCCCTGTGATTAGTGTGGAAACGGCATATTTTTACCCATGTCTGTTCATCTGTCAGTCTGTCATACCTTAGTTAAATCTTGCTTTCAGGTCAGTTTATAATGCCTTTTTTGACTGCTGAGTCATATAGCTATGTTTGAGGATGCCTTGTAGTAGGTAAAAATGCCCATCCAGCAAAAGTAGGTTAGTGAGACTTGCATTTCACACTACAGTGACTTCTTGAAGGTTTGCATTTTATTGCTGAGACATGTGATTTGTGTGACCCTGTCGTCTGTCTTGGTGAATACAACACTCTTTTTTTAAATGTTGATCTCCATGACCTATATTTCATGCTTCACTGAATTTAGCCAAGTTTTGCATTTAAGTCGATTTGACAGGGAATTCATATCTTGCAAAAGAAGGGTGGCAGGGAATTCTTGTTTTTTTTAACATGTTTTTAGTTCATTCATTGTGCACATGATCCTGACCTTTTTTCATTTTTGATAAAGTGGTATGCGGTGGGAGTTGAGAGGCGGGAAGTAGAATGCTACCATGTATGTTCACTTATAAGTCCAGTCCAACTGCAAACAGCATAGACCCTGATCTGCCATTGCATAATGCACCAGCAGATCATGGTCTGTGTTGTTTATTCTATATATTACTCCTAACAAACTGCATAGAGCCAGATCTGCTAGCATTATGCAACAGTCAATCTAGGTCTATGCAGTTTGCAGTTAGACTTGATTTATAAATGAGTATATATGGTATATTCTTATTGACTTGCTGCTGCACTATTTTTATTACAGTAGGCAATGTGATTTCAATCTTGAATCTGGAGGATGCATCATATTTCCATACTGAATAATTGCAGTAATAGTATCAAATTTCAATTGGTTTAGATTTTACCAAGTATGTTATACCTGTGGTAGATATTAGAAACTAAATGGAATCTGCAGTGTCATTGTTTTTAAATGTAAAAGTAATGACATTACAGCTGCCATTTAGTAAAAGTACCAATAATAGTCATATAATAGGTCATTATCCTTAACATTTATGCACCTCCCATAGACGACATGCATATAACATATTTAGTGGACTTGGACCAACCAGGGCCTGTTTGTTTATTACAGGTTACTCCAGGCATAAGAGGTGTTCTGATTGGTTGGCTTAGCAATCTTCACCATGAGATGAAGCTAGGACAGGACACGTTATATCTGGCAGTTAACATCATAGACAGGGTTCTTGATGTAATGCAAGTGGCTCGTGATTGCCTCCAACTCCTCGGGGTCACTTCTCTACTTATAGCATGCAAACAGGTGAACAAATATTTATTTTCATGTCTTTTGAATAGAAAAGTAAGGAGAGGCCAAGATCTACTGCCGTTTTTATCGGAGTCCGCAGGGGTAGATCATTTAATGCAGGATTTGGATGAGAAAGAATGTATGTGTGTGTGTGAAAGATAGAAAGAGAGACAGAGGGAGACAGAGATTCACATATCAATTTAGTTAAAGCTCCCCTCTCATAAATTTCAGTTTTTTGCTTTACTGGTCATAGACCATAAGATAATAATAATAATAAGAAGAAGAATAAGAACAATAATAATAATAATAATAATAATTGCTTTTTTATGAGGGTAGCTTGGTTTGTTATAATATACTATGTTTCCCTGAGGCCCTCAGGATACATAAAGTTTAAAAGCACAAAGAGTGTATGATATGCATTAACAGAGTAAACTGGAGTGCATGTATTTCAGTATTTACAATGACAACTGCCTTTCAAGATAATGGTCATATGATTTTGTTTGGAACACATTTAGATTTGTTTCTGAACTAATGATTTTGGAGAGTTAATTCCATAAAATAGCACCAGAGTAAGCAAATAATTTTTTTTAAATATTTGTTTTTGGAAATGGTGTTCTGCAATGATCATTTGTAATTCATCTCAGTTTAGGTCCTTGGTGTTGTTCTCCTGACTGAAAATGAAACATACCATGCAGATATTGTGGGCAACGTTCGTTCTTTACTTCTTAACTTTGAACGTTAATATGGACTTGTGGTAGGCTAATCTGTATTCAGATTTCAGCCATTTCAATTGGAAGAATAGAATTTTTGGATGGTGTATGAAATGGCAAATTTATGATAATTCTTGCTGTCCTTTTCTTGAAGTTTGTGGATTGTTTCTCTGTTACTATCAGTTGTATTTCCTCAAATTGTGCAGCATTAGTCCAAAAGAGGAATAATTAATGCACTATGATTGAGTGGTAGATAACTTTCATCCTCTGTAAAAGATAAATCCTTGATCTTACTTCAGAGCAGACATGTTTCAATTGCTTACACCAGTGTAGATTCTTATCAACATGAACTCCCAAATGTTTTTCTGCATAAACATTTTCAATTAGATTATGTAAAGCTTATGGGAAGGCCTGTTGTCCGTTGTCCAGCCATCATCTGTCATCCATCTGTCCGTTAGCACAAGTTTATTACCACTACTGCTCCTAAACCACTTGGAGGATTGTCATGAACCTTTACACACACACACATTCATCACAGGGTCTAGTTGGTCCTAAATTAAAATGGTGCTGCACAAGCATCCAATATAACTGCCACAGTGGCCATTTTGAAAATCTTGTTATCACTATGCCTTCTCAACGGATGGTCATATCAACATAGGGATTTTGCAAAAAAAATGACTTCTTATGGTGTCTTTTTGATTCTAAATAAAAATGGTGCTGATCTGTCATCCATTATGGTTGCCACAGCAGCCATCGTGAAAATCTTGTTATTGCTACGCCTTCTCAATGGATGGTCATATCAACAAAGGGTTTACTCTGAAAGACTCCTTATGATGTCTAGCTGGACTCAAATGAAAATGGTGCTGATCTGACATCCATTATGAAATTCTTGTTATCGCTACTCCTTCTAAATAGAAAGTCACATTGACATTAGGTTTTCACCAGAAGACTTTTTCTGATTAGTTGGTCCTAAATGAAAATGGTGCTGATCTGATGTCCAGTATGGCTGCCACAGTAGCCATTTTGAAAACGTTGTTATCACTACTACTCCTTAATGGATGGTCATGTCAACATAGGTTTTTTTTCACTAAAAGACTTCTTATGCTGTTCAGTTGGTCCTAAATGAAAATGGTGCCAATCTGATGTCCAGTATGGCCGCCATAGTGGCCATGTTAAAAATCTTCACCTGAATGAAAAGTAATATTGCCATGGGGTTTTCACCAGAAGATTTCTTATGATGTCTAGTTTATCCTAAGTGTAAATGGTGCATCTTGCACACCCAATAGCACCATCTTTAAAATCTTGTCATCACTATTCCTGAATGTTTGGTGATATCAGTATGGGGTTTTCACTTAAAGACTTCTTATGATATCTAGTTTGTCATAAATGAAAATGGTGCTGATCTGACTTCCAGTATGGCCATGAAAATCACCATCTTGAAAATCTTGTCACTACTTCTCCTATATGATTGTTCATATCAATATTGTGCTTATACCAAAAGGTTTCTTATGATGTCTTGTTGGTCATAAATGGAAATAGTAGCAATCTGATATCCAATATTTCCACCATAGCACCCATCTTTAAGATCTTATTATCATTACTCCTCCAAAATGAAAAGTGATATGGGGTTTCCACCAGAAGACTTCTTATGATGTCTTGTTGGTCCTAAATGATGTCTTGTTGGTCCTAAATGAAAATGGTGCCAATCAGACATCCAGTATGTCCACTATAGCAGCTAAGTTGAAAATCTTGTTATTGCTGAAGAATGTCTTTATCAGAGATGGTTTCATTACTCGGCAGTTACAAGAAAAAAATGGTCTTATCTTAAATTCCTGGAAATTATTTTCAGATATTAGAATGTCAGTCCCTTTGAGGGACTCTTGTTAGAATACAAGATGCATAAATTTCAGAAGAACAAGTTATGATGAATACACATTAGGGATTATATTGCATGATTTTATAATTGTGAACTGAAGATAAATTAAAAATATATATATAACAAGTAGCACTAGAAGTTGATACAAATTTGATAATTGACTAGTATGTAAAATACCAATGGTTAGCATACTGGACTCCTATAGAGGAATACTGGGTTTTATCTGTGTGAATCAGAGACACAAAACTTTATTTTCACTTGCTTGGGTCTTGCTTGCCTTAAGTTACGTTGTGTCCTTAGGCAAGACACTTTACTCTCCTTGCCCAACAAAAACTTACTAATGCCACTAGGCAAAACACCTTTAGGTGGACTTGGCCCAAACAAACCAGAAATATTCTTGTGCATCTCTGATGCACACAGATAATTTGTATACAGTAGAACCTGTCTTGAAAGACCACTCCTTCTGGCAAAAACTTATGGTCTCTCAAGACAGCTGGTCTCTCATGATAGTGGTCTTTCAAGACCGGTTTTTCTGTACTAAGGAAAAAAGCTGTGCAAGAATTCACTAAAACTGTGGTATGGCTTCTAAGCTGAAGAAGTAAAAGTGTCTAATGCACACCAATAAATGTATTTAAGTATCAGAATTATTTACGTATTTAATTATGTGCAAGAAAAATAGTTTTCCTTATGAACATATTTCTTGTAAAAACCATGCCCAAGTTTATACCTTTATTTCCATACCCAAGTTTATACATTTATTTCCATTCCCAAGTTTATACATTTATTTCCATGCCCAAGTTTATACATTTATTTTCATGCCCAAGTTTATACATTTATTTTCATGCCCAAGTTTATACATTTATTTCCATGCCCAAGTTTATACATTTAATTCCAGAGAATGATTGCTAAAAACTTGACCCCATTTGGAATTCTTGAATATTTTGAAGCAAGTTTGGTAAATGTGGTTAAATAGAGTTTGATAGTTTCTAGTATTGCCATATTAAAATGCCAGAAACGTATGCTGTTTATGTGTTATCACATGTACTGTGCATTATTTTAAGGCATTTCATATATTCATTCCCATTACTCACAAATTATTTTAAAGGTATATTTTTTATTTTTTATCTTTAATAAAAATAAATGTAATAACCCAATATGCTTTCCTCCTGAAACACTTCCAGATTTAATTACAAAGAGCAAACAAACCCATGAACTTAAAATAAATGGTGAGAAATTTGGTAATTGATCCAGGCTGAGTAAATTGTGGGATTTTAACCTGTAATCATCTGGTCACATGTCCAATGCCTTAACCGATGAGGCACTGCAGCTGTGTTGGGTGCAGATCTCAATGGTTTCAAGTCTTGACTCGGGGATAGGTCCCCATCAGGGGTAAGGACATGCCCATGCATCCATAATGACTGCACAGGTTAACTCCCCATATAATGCCAAATGTATAAGGGTGGGGTTATGAAGTTTTCTAAATTATAAATTAGGGTCAAGTCCCTGAGGGCTGGGATAGATCCAGGTACAATTCTGGTTGTTTAAATGACTTGTGCAGAGAAAGTGATCTCGTGTGTATATATATATATATATATATATATATATATATATATATATATATATATATATATATATATATATATATATATATATATATATATATATATATATATATATATATATATATATATATATATATACAGAAAAGATTGTTTATTATGTTCTTGGATACAACATTTTTTCTGTTAGAACGTTCGAGTTTAATTTCCTGGGCCAAATTTCTTTGTTACCACATTTAATTGGTTATTGCATTTGATTTTTGTGGTCTGCCTGAGAAAATTGGCTCAATTATAAAATTTTTATCACCTGACATGCCAAAACCAGATAAACAGTGGCTGTTGTTTAAATAAGAAAGGCGTAATAACAAAGTGCAAGGTAACAAAAGTGCGATAAGCACACATCATTCTTAATCAATAAATAACAAAGGCCTAACAAAGGCACCAGGCAACAAAGACGTGAAAATCATACCTCATTCATAATCGGTACTTTAGAATCATGGGTTTCTGGTTCAATGCAATCAAAAGATGAAAAGAAATGTGTTTGTTTTGTACTTTTTAGACTGAATCATTTTGAAATATCCTTGAGCTATTGTTCTTTACCTGTATTGACTAATGTTTCTGCTTTTGGAAGTGATGAGGATGACAATATTTCAGTACCAGCCATTTTACCTGGGCCAACGAAGTTCTAGGTATAGTATATCAGAAATTAGACTGTATGTACCAGCTCAGTATGATGTACCTAATATTCTTTATGAGCATATACATGTCATTGAAAAACATATTCACAAATAATCTCAGATTAATAAAAAACCAGATGACTGTTGACAATTTCTTTCCATCCAAATAAATATAGGACTAATTTACTTGTTATTAAGTTATTGAAAAATGACGTTTTCACATGGAAGTGATTTTTATGATTCACCTACTGGTACATGTACATGTATGTTGACACTTTCATCTGATGGTAAAACTGACTAATTTATCTTTTTTTTTTGATTATAACGTATTAATACAAATGTATGTTGTTTGAAACTTTTATTACCATTACATACGAGTTCTGACAGTAATCATACCAGTATAAAGTATTTACTACATGCATGTCCAACGTCATCAACACGACAAGTACATAAACGTTTGGGAAAAAACGATGAATTTGGATATAATGTTTTCTTGGTTATAACGTTCTAAAATCACAGTCCCATGTGGAACATTATAAACAAATCTTTACTCTGTGTATGTGTATATATATATATATATACACACACATATATGGTCTTTGAAAGAAAAGTAGTATTAATTAATAGACAATGTAACAACTATATGCTCTGAGCTTTTCTTTTCCCTCTATAGTGTTTCAATTTGCATTCACAAGCTGACATGTCAACTATACAGGTGAGTCGCATAAAGTCCACTTGGGACTCTTGTTTAAAGTCAAGGTCACTTCACCACTTGGAAGATAAATTTGTTTCTGGAAAATAGCTTTACTTCATGTTTGCCTCGAATTAATAGGTTATTTGACTGAATTTGTTCTTAGGCTGACAGCTGACAATGTTGGTTCACATATCAAGTAGTGACATTTGTTTTTGGGTGGGTATTGCAGTTTTAGGTATTGATTTTTTTCCTTTGAGAAAAGATTCATAATTTTAGAAACGGTTAAATATAGCATCATTGTCTTGTCAACAGGAGGAGATAGCCCCACCACAGATCGGTGAAATTCTTCAGAAGTGTGGTGAAAACTTCCCATCAGAACAAGTGAAACAACTAGAGAAGATTGTTCTGATGTCAATAAATTTTGATCTAATGCCACCAAACTCACAGCAGTTCCTTGAATATTTCTACACATATTTCATGGCCAGCTCTGTCCACCATGTTGACTACAAATTTGGGTAAGTTGCGGGTATAGGAAAGGACAAAAATCTCTTCTTTTCCTTTTGAGAAAGAGAGAGATAGATTGAAGAAGTACAGACCCTTTCTAAAAGTGAATGTCAGTTTAAAATGCCAACATGCCGAGTATTTTGTGTTTTTACAGAAGGAGTAAGCAAACGAACAATGGGTATAATCTCGAGAAATTCTATAAAGAATAAGTATTAATAGAAAGGTATTAATAAAGAAATAACAAGAAAACCTTGGTTCTTCCTCCACCAGATATACTGGCCGCCATGTATAGCCTATTATGTGCTGAAAAATGGCGTTAAACCCATAAAAACCAAACCAAACAGAAAATAAAATTGTTATGGATGTTCAGACCCTTGGTTTTTGCATAGGATGAAAAAGCTTACAGGTGTGATTCGGCCCATTCTGGAAAGGTCACTTGGACTACAAAATGAGGGTATTTCATTCAATTGCAGCTATTTCCACAAAATATTTCATAACCTATGCTGTATTTTCATAGACCTATACAGGCCTATCCCAAGTTGGGCATATTTTGTAATGGCTTTATCTGTCCTTCTGGCCCATAACTTCTCAAGCCTGAGAGAGATTTTGCTGCAACTTTAGCCATATATATATATATATATAGATCCTGAAATGCCTTTTGCAGGACATTTTTTCCTGAACATTGATGAGGCAATCATATATTTGTGAAATTTAATATAAAAAAAACATTCCAAGGAGATATACAAAAAAACCCCCCCCAAAAAACAAACATTGATATACCTAATTATAAAATGTACTGGCAAATATGTAATTTTCAGTTCTGGATCTGCTGCTGCTTTAGTGTTTGTATTATCCTTCTATGATTAACTGCTTTAGTGTTTATATTATCCTTCTATGATTAACTGCTTTAGTGTTTATATTATCCTTCTATGATTAACTGCTTTAGTGTTTATATTATCCTTCTATGATTAACTGCTTTAGTGTTTGTATTATCCTTCTATGATTAACTGCTTTAGTGTTTGTATTATCCTTCTATGATTAACTGCTTTAGTGTTTATATTATCCTTCTATGATTAACTGCTTTAGTGTTTATATTATCCTTCTATGATTAACTGCTTTAGTGTTTATATTATCCTTCTATGATTAACTGCTTTAGTGTTTATATTATCCTTCTATGATTAACTGCTTTAGTGTTTGTATTATCCTTCTATGATTAACTGCTTTAGTGTTTGTATTATCCTTCTATGATTAACTGCTTTAGTGTTTATATTATCCTTCTATGATTAACTGCTTTCCTCTCAAACTAATTATTTATAACAAATCATTTTTTTTCTCAGAAAATTGTACTACAGAATTTCACCAAATAACAGTATTTTATTCCACTCTGCTGTTTTTAACAATTAACTATTACCTAACTTGCTACCTCAAAAATACATAATACCTAATTAATGGGCATTTCTGTTAGATTGAGATGGTGAAGCTTTATTTGATCAGGTCCTCAAATAAGTCTTGGAGGATGGTAACAAAAGTTAGTTGTTGTTGCTAGCATATTTTTAGCTCTACTGGTCATCAACCAGAAAAGCTTATAGGATGTTCTGTTGTCTGTTGTCCGTCCATCTGTTAAAACAAGTTTGTTATCAGTATTTCTCCTAAAGCACTTGGAGACTTTACACACATTCATCCCAAGGTCTAGTCATTCCTAAATGAAAATGGTGCCATGGGACATCCAATATGGCTGTCACAGTGGCAAATATTGAAAATCTTGTTATCTCTACTCCTCCTGAATCGATTGTCATATCAACATGGGGTTTTCACTAAAAGACTTCTTGTGATGTCTACTTGGTCCTGTATGAAAATGGTGTCGATCTGATGTCCAAAATAGCCACCACAATGGCTATCATGACAATCTCGTTATCATTACTCCTCCTGAACAGAGTCATTTTGACATGGGGTTTTCACCAAAAGACTTATGATGTCTAGTTTGTCCTAAATGAAAGTGTTGCTGATCTGATGGCCAATATGGATGCCAAAGGTGGCCATCTTGAAAATCTTGTTATCACTACTCCATAATAGTGGCCATCTTGACAATATTGTTATCCTACTTCTCCTGAATGAAATGTAATATTACCATGAGGTTTTCTTCAGAAGACTTCTTATGAAGTCTCTTTGGTCCTAAATGAAAATGGTGCCGATCTGATGTCCGATATGGCTGTCACATTGGCCATCTTTAAAATATTGTCATTGCTAATCTTCCTGAATGAAAAGTAATATTACCATGGGTTTTCACCAGAAGACTTCATATGATTTATAGTTGGTTCAGAAGGAAAATTGTGTTGATCTGATGTCCAATATGGGCGCAACAGCGTCCATCTAGAAAATATTATCACTACTCAATGAATGGTCGTATCAACATAATGTTTTTACTAAACAACTTCTTATGATATCTAGTTGGTCCTAATGATGCTATTCAGACATCCAATATGCCTGCCACAGTAGCCATCTTGAAAATCTTGTTATCACTATTTCTCCTGAATGAATGGTCATATCAGAATAGGGTTTTCACTGAACAATTTCTTATGATGTGTAGTTGGTCGTAAATGAAAATGGTACTGATCTGACATCTAATATGACTGCAACAATGGCCATCTTCAAAATCATGTTATCACTACTTGTCCTGGAGGACTGGTCATATCGACATTGTTCTTTCACCAAAAGACGTCTTGTGATGTCTAGTTGGTACTAAATATAAATGGTGCCAATCTGATATTGAATATGGCCACCATGGCATCCATCTTGAAAATCTTGTTGTTGTTGCTCCTTTAAAAGGGAAAATCATATCAACACTTGGTTTCCATCAGAAGACTTCTTATGATGCCTTGTTGGTTTTAAATGAAAATGGTGCCAATTTGAAATCCAGTATGTCCACCACAGCATTTAATTTGAAAATCTTGTTATCCCTGAAGAAGATGGTTTCAACACTCCGCAGTTAAAAGGAAGAAATGGTCTTATCTTGAACTCCTGGAAATTTTTTATAGCCAGTAGAGTGTCAGTCCCTTTGAGGGAGTCTTGTTTTCTTAATTCGGGCCTAGGCTTCTCATATTTTCTTATAAAGGTATCATGTGCTGACTCACCGCGCTGTAAGGGACTGATTTCATGTCTTTTATACAGATCCTGGGGCAATTGTTCAATTATAGGGATTTTGATAAGTCCAGGAGATAAGCATTAACACCTTTTGTCTTGTGTTTTGTGAGTGTTTAAACAATTGGGAAAACATAATGACCTGACAATCTTAGTCAGAGACACCTCTGTTGATTGTCAGACAAACAAACTGCGTAAATTAGACCTAGCCACCTTTGAATTAAGCTTTGTCAGCAACATCATTATTGATTGTCCAAAAAAGAAACAGTCTATAAACAAGACCTACTGACTTTTGAATTTTACTTCGTTAAGGTATTTATTTGGCAGTTAATGGATAAACACATCAAAGACAAGTTAATATAATGATATTTGAGAATTCCTATGACTAATGTCCAGTTGCTCATAGTATGTTCTGGTCAAAACCTTTGATCTACAGGACATGTCTGGCCAATACAGGAGTTGATTTGTAATTATAATTTCATGTATATTCCTTGCATTTCTGGTCCATTTGGTTTGTGCATGTAACTCAAGTCCTTTTCTTCAACCTTGTTCCATCCTTTTCTAGGGGTGAAAAGATGCACCTGTGCCGCGTATCGATACGATTCACGATACACAGCCTACGATATGATACATTATCGATTCTCAGTTTAAAGAATAAGAAGGCAAACGACTAATAATTAAGATTAAAGTAGCTTATATAGGTTAGATATCGTTTTGTATCGATTCTTCACCTCTTGTATCGATACGTGTATCGATATGGCAAAAGTATCAATACATCGATATATCGATGAATCATTTCACCCCTACTAGCGAGTTAGTTCCTGTGCACCTCAGGCCCTTAATCCTTCAACCTTGTTCCATCCTTTTTAGGGGTTGAGTGCATGGATGAGTGGATTAGAGTGCATGGATGAGTGGATTAGAGTGCATGGATGAGTGGATTAGAGTGCATGGATGAGTGGATTAGAGTGCATGGATGAGTGGATTAGAGTGCATGGATGAGTGGATTAGAGTGCATGGATGAGTGGATTAGAGTGCATGGATGAGTGGATTAGAGTGGTGGTGCATGAGAGCTAGGTGAGGGATGCCATTGTGACAAAGGTTCAGTTCAGTTCCAGCTTGGAATGACTTGTAACTCTCTCACCTGTTCGATTATATTTGTGTCACTATATATATACATATATATATATATACTTTTTTTTTTTCATTAGACAAGTACATGCTTTAGCACGCTGTGTCATAGAATTGTCGATGCAAGACTACGAACTCTGCCAATTTAGGCCATCTCTTCTTGCATTGTGCATGTGGAAGGAGTGTGTTCGATTGATGGGTTTGGATGATCGGAATTTTTTTCCTCCAGGCATGAACGTCTTCCAGGAACAGTATGAATATTGTCGAGCTGAAGTCAGTGTGTTCATCGTCAATCTCAAGCGATCCTGGCCCGATATGCTGAGCATGACAGACTACTACATAAATCTATATGGATCTGATAATTGATCCACACTGATATGTTACATTGATGTGAAATTTGAGATGTCAGTTCATCTTTCGGCATGTTGTAAACTGTCATGTAGCCTTAAGGACGGGTCATTTACCATCTTTAGCCATCATCATCATCATTATTATTATTATTAGTAGTAGTAGTAGTAATTTATGAAAGAAATCCTAGAGAGAAACTTACAAAAATTGAAATATAACCTGCCAAGCAAAAATTGCTCTGCCATGAAAGACGAGATATTTACTGCTAATAATATGACTAAACAAGGCATTTCACCACTTAAGTCTTAACATTAGTCTTTGTGTATAGGAAGCTGTGGTTGCTCATCTGATTCAGCATTAGACTAATAATGCAAGGGTCCCAAGTTCAGTACCTGCCCAGATCAGCTGCTGATGTGTTTCCTTGGGAAAGGCACTTAGCTCCCATTTCCTCAACACAATATAGCCAATAATGTGCTAAGAGTGCCACTAAAATCCATTCAACCTTTGTTTATAACTCCCACCCAGCTGCAAATAGAGATTCTGATCTGCCTTTGTAAACTGTGCCAGCAGATTCTGGGCAGTATTTGTTTTACATGATTTCATTATGCGAAGGTCGATCTGGGTCTAATCTGTGTGCAGTTGGATGTGTGTTGTACATGGGTAAATGCCATAAGGCAACAAGTGGCTAAGGCACAAGTGATGTCTTGAGATATATGATGGTTTACTGCATGTCCTATCTGCGCTGTTATTCTGAATTAAGAATGTGAATACAAATTGTCTCATTTTCAGGATTAACAAAATCTTTATCACTCTTTTTTTCTCTCTTTCTCTCAAACTTTCTGTCATAATCTTACATTGTTCATTGAAATATATGCATTACAAATCTTATTTGTACTATCTCTCTTTTTTGTAAAAATCTACCTTAATTTGTTCCCTTTTGGTAATATTGTATTTGTAGTCTCTATCTTATTTGTAGAAATGTACCCTAATTTGTTGCCATTTGGTAATATTGTATTTGTAGTCTCTATCTTATTTGTAGAAATGTACCCTAATTTGTTGCCATTTGGTAATATTGTATTTGAGGTCTCTATCTTATTTGTAGAAATGCACCCTAATTTGTTGCCATTTGGTAATATTGTATTTGTAGCCTCTATCTTATTTGTAGAAATGTACCCTAATTTGTTGCCATTTGGTAATATTGTATTTGTAGTCTCTATCTTATTTGTAGAAATGTACCCTAATTTGTTGCCATTTGGTAATATTGTATTTGTAGTCTCTATCTTATTTGTAGAAATGTACCCTAATTTGTTGCCATTTGGTAATATTGTATTTGTAGTCTCTATCTTATTTGTAGAAATGTACCCTAATTTGTTGCCATTTGGTAATATTGTATTTGTAGTCTCTATCTTATTTGTAGAAATGTACCCTAATTTGTTGCCATTTGGTAATATCAGGATTATAATTGTAGCAGAGTGGACTCTTGATTATTTGTACAAAAGTTTTGGTCCAATCCTGTTCTTATTATGGAAAAGAAGCAATATACCATATATACTCATTTGTAAGTCAAGTCCAACTGCAAACAACATAGACCCTGATCTGCCAGCACATAATGCGCCAGTGGATCAGGGTCTATGTTGTTTGTTCTACTGATTATTCCTAACAAATCACATAGGCCCAGATCTGCTGGTACATTATGTGATGGCAGATCTGGGTCTATGCAGTTTGAAGTTGGTCCTGACATATGTGACTATACATGATTAAGTATGTATAGAGTACATGATTAAGTATGTATAGAGTACATGATTAAGTATGTATAGAGTACATGATTAAGTATGTATAGAGTGAGTGCTATTATTAGTGGATAGTATTAGATAATTATATTGAACCTTGAGTTTGTCTTTTCCTCTGTTTGGTACAGGTATAATTGATTTATATATCTGAAAAAATAAAATTATTTGAGCGCTTCTCTGTCTTTGTCTGTTGATGATTGTGTAGTAAATTTTGTATTCTATTTAAAAATAATGTTACTATTATAGGACTATACAGATAATATCGACCATATTAAAGAAAATTTTAATCTTGTTTGGAAACAAAGAATTACATCAGCCACGGCTGTGTGCTGCTTTGGTTTAAATTGAGTGACAATGTTCTCCTTAGTTTGAGTTTTGTTGCAAGTTGTTGTCATTGCAGTCTTTCTTCAGTTAATCGAGCTATACTGTTCATGAAAGTGACAACACTTATTTTTATCAATTTTGATTAGGTTTCCTAGTTTGAAGAAAAGCTTTTTTTTTCAACTACTAAAATCCAGATTTTGTCTTCATACCATCACCTAACTTCCATGTTAAAGACCACAGAGCTGCTGACAAAGCTGTATAATCCACATGGTGGTAAAGACCACAGAGCAGCTGACAAACCTGTATAATCCACATGATGGTAAAGACCACAGAGCGGCTGACAAAGCTGTATAATCCACATGGTGATAAACATTTAAAACTTGCTTACATATCAATGCATTCAACTCTTTCAAACGCTTTGAAACTCTTCACTGAGGACACTATAGCTCTCCTGAGGGATCTTGTTCAACTGTAGGACTGTATCACTTGCAGTATATAAGACAGGCAAGAGTGCTGCAAACAGAAACTCAGGTACAACCAGTCTTGTGTGAAAGATTTGTGTGCCAGTTGCCTCATATACTTGCTTGTAAATCTAGTCCAACTGCAGATTGCACAGACCCAGATCTGCCATCACATAATGTGTTCCAGCAGATTTGGGTCTATGGAGTTTGTCAGGAGTAATGGGTACAACAAATAACATAGACCCTGATCTGCTGGCACATTATGCAATGGCAGATCAGAGTCGATGTTGATGCAGTTGGACTCGACTTACAAGCGAGTATATACTGTAAGCTCTGTGTAGCTCATATCTACAAAGTATTTAGCAATGGTTTTGGGAAAATTGAAATGTCAATAATTAAAACCAGTTTGACTGACATTAGTTACTTGACATCCATTTTCTTTGAGATAGAGCAGTTCTACAATATAAATATATCAACACTCTCTGCCAAGCAATGGAATAAATATACAAGTCAAGGTCAGTCTTGATCAGCCATACAAGGCATGAAGACATGTTGCAACTTAGAATCTGATGTAACCATGCATTCCGCATCAAAATTTAAGTACATTTGTGTCTTAAAAACTTGCATTCGCACTTGAATTGGATTTATAATTATAATTTGCCAGACTTCTGCCAAAAATAAAGAGGGTAAAGCATTAACAGCACATAGCTGTTTCATTGCTCAAAATTGTACAGGATATTTCATCCTCTCGCCATCATTGTCCATATTTTCAGCATCCAAAATTTATTGTACAGTTTAAAACCAGTATACAGCTTTTCTTGTATATCTTCCAAAATGGATAATGGTTTGGTTTAAAAACCTCTATTTGAATGCTAGCTTTTTCTTTACATAGAATTACTTTTTGAATGTGTTTTTCATTTTACTTGAAAATGCATATTTGTTTACCCTATGTACACTCTGCATATATTAAATATATTGTAAAGGTCAAAGTATTTTTCAAACTTGTTTTTATGTGATGACATTTTTAGCTCACCTCTCCAGAGTAGAGGATATTTATTGTACCACTCCCAGCATCAGCGTTGGCATCTGCATATATAAAAGCATATACAAATGTACAGCCTCACTGCATATATAAAAGCATATACATATGTACAGCCTCACTGCATATATAAAAGCATATACATATTTACAGCCTCACTGCATATATAAAAGCATATACATATGTACAGCCTCACTGTATGTCAGCAATTCATTCTTCCTAGGTCCAAGGCAATAGATTGGAAGGGTTTCATAGCACCTACCTCCATGGGAGTGGGCCAAGGGGTGTAACATTGTAGATGTACATTATTTGTACATTTGTAGCTCACCTCTACTTAGTAGAGGAGATCTATTGTACTACTCCAAGTGTCAGAGTTGGTATACACACAGATAAAAGCTTATACAGATCTATTGTACTACTCCAAGTGTCGGAGTTGGTACTATTCCGAGTGTCAGAGTTGGTACTACTCCAAGTGTCAGAGTTGGTACTACTCCAAGTGTCAGAGTTGGTACTACTCCAAGTGTCAGAGTTGGTACTATTCCAAGTGTCAGAGTTGATACTACTCCAAGTGTCAGAGTTGGTACTACTCCAAGTGTCAGAGTTGGTACTACTCCAAGTATCAGAGTTGGTACTAATCCATGTGTCAGAGTTGGTATACACACAGATAAAAGCTTATACGTATAAACACCTTCACTGAATCTCAGTCATTCTTCCTTCATAGATCATAGGCAACAGTTTTGAGTGGGTTTCTCAGCACCTACTCCCTGTATAAATAATGTAATACATGCAATCATGAAACTTGGTGAGGGGATGCATCTTAATGAGTACTATACTGTCATCACAAAAGTTGGTCACTATGACCCATATTTCATGTTTGATTGGCTTTGGCTAAATTTAGACTTTTAAGTTTATTTATCAAGCTCTGTTCAGATTCTCAATCTAGATGATTGTATCCATCTCAGTTAGGACCACACCCTTACCACAAAAGGTCACTGTGACCTGAATTTTGCATTTTTTACTGGCTTAGGTTAAATTTTTGTGTTGATCTCATGACAAAAATAGGTCATGGTGCACCCTGTATATATTGTTGTGTTCATTTCTTAGACACTGTTCATGTTTGAATTGTGAAATTGATGATGCTATGCATCTCAGTACCACATCCTTACAAAAAAAGAAGCTCATTATGAACTATATTTCATCGTGTGCTTACCTAGAATCATGAGACTTGGTGAGTAGATGCACCAAAGGAGTTCATTGTGACACATATTTCATGCTTTAGTTATATTTTTGAAATTTTGTGTTAAAAGTTTATTTAATGGGTGCTGTTTATGTTCCAATCAAAACGCTTGATAACTGGATGCATCTCTGTTGCCTCTACACCCTTTCAGCCTAAGAAGGTTAGTGTGACCAATATTTTATGTTTTACTAACATGGGTTAATTATTTGTGTTTGAGAATGCATAGATTAATCCATGCAACACCTATATACATCCTAGCCTGCTCAGAAGGCCCTTTATGACCAATGCAGTTGGAAGTAGTAATAAATATTCTTGTATATTGTGATAGGTTACCCTCAACAGATTAACTGTGTATTGTACATGTTACTGAGTATAGGAATTACTCATATGAAGCCTCACAGTAGTGTCTAATCAAGGTAATTATTGAGGCATGATCTATGTTTTAACTGTTGGATGTCACTCTGAGGTTACTCAAAGCATGTCACTTTCATCCAGTATAATCTGGCTTCTAGAGGTGTAGAGTAGTAATAGCTTCTCAAGCAAAATTTTAGAAACTATTATTTTCTTTAAAAATCATACAAAAATCTCTGCTTTTATCAACTCATTATGGTAACTCTAATTTGATACCATAAAAATGGTCTTTTTTTATTGTTTTATGTCTCTTATTCCCGGTCACTGTAGGTAGGTGCATGAGTAGATGGATGGGTAGATAAATAGGCAGGTGGCTCCATAGTTCATCAGCACAATACTAGTTAAATAGTGCTGATTAAAAGTGAACATTTTTAAATCATAAAAGGAATAAAAAAGTTCAAATGTAAAGATAAAAGAAATTGCCAAAAGAACTTGAGTTGGAAAAGGTCTAACATTTTGTTGTCAAAGTCACATTAATCTGAATATATTTTCTGTACAATAACATTTACACTGGCTTCTGGAGATTAGTGAAAGCTCCTTAGAGGTGGGCTATGCATTTGTTTATTACACTCAAATGTAGGTCAATGTGACTCATGTTTCATGCTTCTTTGACCTTGGTTAAATGTTGTTTTAACTTTAATTCTCCAGCACTGGCTTTTGTTAAGTTGTTACATTTAGCTCATGACCACAATTATTTTCATCCAGTGTACATACTGTTATGCTTGGAATAATACAACTTGGTGAGGTGATGCATATTTATCAATACTACACTCTCATCACAAAAGTAGGTCACTGTGAACTATATTTCACACCTACCTAAATGACCTTGGTTATATTTTGTTTTAAGTTTAATTCTTGAATACTATTCATGTTAGAATCACTAAAATAAATGAGTGTATGCCTTTTTGGTAGTACTGATTTTGCATGCCATATATATGCTAGCATAAACAGAAGGCCAACTGACTAGCACAGTTGAAAGCAGGAATAAATACATTTATTCAGTGGTACATTTTCCATATTAATAACTATAAATGATATTGGTGGGTTAACTGCTTTATTTGTACCGTGCATGAGAATTAATAAGTGTAAAAAGAGTGTACTGCATTTCAATGTGAGACCTCAGCTGTAGTGGCTTATCAAGGTAATTACTGATACATGAACTCTGCCTGAAACAGTTGCCATAGTAGCTGTCGCTCCTAACCCAGTGACCTCCACCTAGTAGTAAATTGTGGCTTCAATGGGGCGACAATTATAATAGCTACAGAGGCATATTTTATAAATAGATTTTACTATAAAAAAAAATCTCTGGTTTTTATCTTCTTATTACATATAGTACCTCTGCTTTGACATCATAAAAAAAATGTTCTTATTTATTGTTTTGTGTCCTTTATGCCCTTTCCTAATTGGCAACATTTCCTAGGTAGGATCACTTTAGTCTGAATTTATTTTCTGCAAGATAATTAATATTTACCATGCCCACTGGAGACTACTGAAAGCTTTGTAGAGGCAAACTGTGTAATCAGTGATTACATTCTGGTTTGGTTTATAATATTACAGAAAAAAACTCGAGTTGTTTAGTCTGAGTTATATCAAATGGTGAAAAGTTTTATCTTGATTTTGTAAAAAATTATCCCTGATAAATCCATTCTTCTTTATATTTTTTTTCTCCACTTACAGTCCTTAATACTTTGACCAATAATCATACTCAAAATATCTAGCTTCCTCTGTCTTTAAAATGGACTCTAAATAGTCAAAGAATAAAGAAATGATAGCTATCTGGAATTTTTACCAGTAAATTTCTCCTTATATCATTAGATGTTCTTGAATAAATGTAAACTATGCAATTTTAAGATCCAAAACTTCTAGATACACTATTATTCACATACTTTTACAATAGTACACTGATGCTAAATTGAGTGTACATAAACTGTTTTATGACATGGCCATATGTTGTACCACAAACTGTATTTGTTTAAAAATGTACATTGGTTACACCCTGAAAGAAAAATCAAACGTATATACTTCTTCATTTATTGATGTTTACGTGAGCGTGGTTTATTAAAAAGTATTAATTTAAAAGATAAAATAGTATTGCCTATTTTATGCATTTTTAAACTTTCTCTCTTAGTTTCTCTCTCTCTCTCTCTCTCTCTCTCTCTCTCTCTCTCTCTCTCAAAGCACTGAGCCAGACTTGAGTTCCGTCCCCTTCGTCCGTCACCCTTTGCCGAAGTCAAAATGTCAACGTGAAAAATATTGACGAACCGATAAATACTACAATTCCTCTTTCACTTAGTGACAAACAATTCTATCAGATGTTTGCCGTTTTCCAATACACACAAACTTGCAACTTTACAGTACACGACCACTTTAGCGCGATTCCAAAATTTTCTTGTATGTACTAGAAATATAATCGTAGAAAGCCAGTTCATATGTTCTGAATTGCATGTCGTCTCAAAATCTAGAACAAAACACATCGTCACTCATTACAGGTGATTTCATTGTCTAACAAAATTTTTTACCGCCTTAGTTTCGAATCGGTGGCATTTGCTATTGACACAGTGAGAAAATTAGATGTGTTTTTCTGCGCATAACCATTAGTCACTTTACAAAAAACGTACCGTACGATTTGTGATGAATGAACATTTGCCTGCCTTATGCAAAAAAGAAACACCCAGGAGCATTTCGATTTGATTTGACAACCTTCCTTTGGTCAATCCAAAATATGATCCTCATGTCGGATCCTTTAGAAGTGGAGAGGATTCGTAATATACGTTTGGAGCTGCGAGAACTCATTTACAGAGAGTATGTCAAGATTCAAGTGAAACGCAAAAGAACAATTGCATCATCTACGACATAGACGTTTGAACCGTTGATATCTGAATGCTATAGGAATACTGACTAACTTGAAAGTGTTCAAATGGTCAACCTTTGATCAATGGACCATTTTCATAACTAAGACTTTGGATGCCACGACTTATACATACACAGTTCACCTGTTACACCGAATTCCAAAGGACGAAGTCCAGGAAAAAGTTCATGACTTCCTGGAAGACTAAACACTTTTAAAAGAAGTACCGCCTCAAGAATAGACTTCTTTACGACGTGTCGTGTGTGCGGTAGTGACTTCATTTCAACGATATGATTATTCAGTTTGTCAAACGTATAACTATTCTATAAAAAAAAAACATTCCTGCGAATGGACAGTTTATAAGAACCTCATTCAGAATCTACAATTGGAACTGCGTTAGCGCATTTACCGCAACTTTGTGCAGATTCAAGTGAAACGTTAAGAACAGTTTCGTTATTTACTCTGGGACATAGTTACTCTGGGACATAGTTACTCTGGGACATATTTAATCTGGGACATAGTTACTCTGGGACATATTTACTCTGGGACATATTTACTCTGGGACATAGTTACTCTGGGACATAGTTACTCTGGGACATAGTTATGAAAGAAATAATAGACTTATGTGGAATCAATGAAAAAACATGACACGTAGTCGCCCAACTGGCAGGAAAGTACCGGCTTTTGGGATATCCTTCGATCTATGCTTTGGACAAAGATTATATAGCGTATGGATGGAATATTAAATTATGTGATATTTTGCCAAACCGGTGGATTTTTCCTAGGGATGTGATTTTTTTTTTATGTTCTTAAAATGTCACAGGGAAAATATATATAAAAAAAATAAGTCTCCGTATGCATTGATTTCTTATTTAAAGTATAAATCTTTTCTCTCCCTCCCCCCCCTCTCTCTCTCTCTCTCTCTCTCTCTCTCTCTCTCTCTCTCTCTCTCTCTCTGTGACACACATCGACATGTTAGGCTGGATCACTTGGATATGCTGTTAGTTTGACCTTTTCTTCAAACATGAACACAATCACTCTGCATTTTTAGCGACATACAGAAAAGAAGAAAAAAAAAATGAATAAAGTACATTCCTTGACTGGCTATATAAAATGTTGCCCCGTAACTGAAATTCTAAAACAAGCCACTCTGAAAATCTTAATCTTTGTTATCTCCCGCCTATCATTGCTATACTGTTACATTTTTAAGACAGACTCATCCTGTCAAAACCTGAGGCCATTTTAGACATTGCATCTCGAAGTTAAATATTTCCTATTTGATGCGTGCCTTATCTATTTATAGACTCTCCATACCTCTCTCTCTCTCCGTCGCGCGCTCTGTCTCTTTTTTACACACGCACACACAGACAGACTCAAACACAGACACACGAGTTTCCTATCGAATGATTTGGTTTGACTCATAATGGTATAAGTTCCAACTTTAAGATACCACTGTCTCAAAATCTCTCGCATCATCAAATAATAATAATAATAATAAAAATAATAATAATAATAATTTTATGATCTATTGAGTAATGTTTATGTTACGACTGGATATTACATAAACTGTGTGCTTACCTAATGTTACTGGTTTTAAAAAAAAGAAAGGAATGGAACAAACTCAAAGCTTTTCAGTACAAAAAATCTTTAGCTTGATTCTAAAATTCGTTAGTTTGCATGCACAGAAAATGCAGTCTAGGAAATCTTTAGCGTGCTTCCAAAATTCGTTAGTCTGTCTGCACTGCAATCTGGTATAGGTATTATTTTGTCCTCTGTGACTTCAAAATCTAAGGCATGATGTTTCATCCAATTGAAATAAGTCAGTCAGAATAAAGCAATATCATTGGCTAGAATTATTTTCTATGATCAGAATTTCGGCTCACTTTAAAAAAAAACGACAGCCGAGTAAGACATGTTGTTGTGTTGGGACATAACTGCCGGTCCGTTTACCAAAAAAAAACTTGCTCTTTGGATATATTACGAATTCAATTAATGAAACTTTGACCTTTTTAACACATCCTCTTTGGGTCCTTAATGCCATTTCCATGTCATGCATCTCTCATACATCATGAAAAAGTAATAATAATAATAATGACTCTCTTTCTCTTTCTCTCTGTGTATCTCACACACACACACACACACACACACACACACACACACACACACACACACACACACACACATGCTTTAGTTTGGTAATTTTAAGCAACAGTAAACCAAAATTAACTTTAGCACGTTACATTTTTGTTAAAACGCTGTCTAGATTTAAAACAAATAAATTTCCAACTGTCACAAGTATATTGACCATGGGGGTAAAAAAAAGTCGGTCAGTGTATTTATCATTCTAAGATGACTTTTCTTAAATTTTAATCAGATTTGATGAATTAAACTTTGACATCACATGACGCTTGCAGAATATTAAAAATCTGGAACACCCCTAGAGATTTTAACTTTATAAGGGGTATCCTAGGAGAGTATGGGGCGGTTAGGAATATTATAGATGGGAATAGAGATTTACTTTATTTATAAGAGGACTTGTAGGGGGTAGGAGAAGAGGTGGGGTGGGGGTGGGGTAATTATTTTTATTCTTGTAAATCCTACCCTGTGTACATGGGATAATAGTTTTGTTTAAAAATGGGAGAGTAGATGAGAGTAGGGACATTATAGTTGGCGGTAGAGATTTTTTACTGTATAATAGGGGTTATAGGGTGGTAAGGGACTGCTTCTTTTACATCAAAAGATGTGGAGTCAGTTGGGTGGGATATTATAGAAGAGGGTAGAAATTTTAACTTTGTAAAGGGGATCCTAGGGCAATAAGTGAAGATAGAGAAGGTAATTTTTATTGATAAGTGATTTAATTTTTTATTATTTTTATTTTTGTGCTTTTACATCCTACCTTCTGTGAATGGGGTGGTAGTTTTGTTTAAAATAGGAAGGTAGGGACATTATAGACGGAAATAGAGATTTTTACTTTTTTTATAAGAGGGATTAAAAGGGTTAGGATTAGGGTTGTTAGTTTTATTTAGAAGGGATTTATATGGTCTGTAATCTGTTGAGTAAGGTTTACTCTATAGGGTTGTAATGGAGATACTGAGGACATTTTTGTTTTAAAAAATAGGAGCGTAGTGTAGGTATATTATTGATGGAGATAACTAAGGGACCTTATAGAAGGGCTAGATTTTTTAAACTTAATTTATAAGAGGACTTGTAGGGGGTGGGGGGAATGGGTGGGGGTTGATTATTTTTATTTTGAAGCATACATAACTGATTGGTGGATAGTAGATATTTGGTTGGTGGATAGTAGATCATTGGTTTGTAGATAGTAGGTAACTGGGTGTTGGGTAGTAGATAATTGGTTTGTGGATAGTAGGAAACCGGGTTCTGGATACTAGATAACTTTGTATTGATAGTAGGTAATTGGGTGGTGGGTTGTAGATAACTGGTTGGTGGATAGTAGATATAAAGGCTCTTGATATTAGATAACTAGGTGTTGGATGGTAGATAACTATTTGGTGAATATTAGATAACGGGGTGTTGGTAGTAGATAACTGGCTGGTGGATAGTAGATAACTGGGACCTTGATATTAGATAATTGGTTTGCGGATACCAGGTAACTGGGTTCTCTATAGTAGATAACTTTGTGTTGATAGTAGAGAATTAGTTGGTGGATAGTAGATCATTGGGTACCGGATAGTAGATAATTGGTTTGTGGATAGTAGATAACTGGGTGCTGATTAGTAGATAACTGGTTGGTCGATAGTAGATCCCTGGGTGTTGATAGTAGGTACTTGGTTGGTGGATAGTAGATAACTGGATGTTGATAGTAGACAACTTGGTGGTGGATTGTATATAACTGGGTGTTGAATATTAGACAACTAGGTTGTGGATAGTAGATAATTATTGATATGTAAGGATTATGAGGATGGTAGCTATGTTTTTTAAAAAGGGGGAGAAGGCAAATAATGAGGATATAAAATAGGGTAGAGATTTTTAACTTTTTAAGTGGGATCTTAGGATGGTAAGGGAAGCTGAAGCAGTTAGTTTTGTTATGAAGCAAAACAAAATATGGTATTTCGTTTCATTTAGAGTGCAGACAAGCTCCCATTTTTCTCGGTTGACAAACTCTAACTCCTTACATTTCCCTCTAAAATGGACAAACATGTTGCAAAAACAGACAGACTCCTCATGTGAAACGTATGTCGTCATACGGCATTTCAGTTCGAGTGCAGACTGTCGCCTCATGCTACACTGTTAAAAAATATGCCTTAGAACATGACGCCGGTGTTAATTTCTCGTTTGTCCTCATAAACTTTCGATCCTTTGTCCCTATTGATTTTCGAGCATTAATTTTCCCATGTTAATTTCCCGTTTATCCCTATAGACTTTCGACCCTAATTAACACAGGACAGGGCAGACAAACTCACATTTCGTGCCAAACATACACAACATTGTTGCAAACAGACAGACTCATCCTGTGAAACCTATGACGATATACGGTATTTCCGTTCGAATGCAGACCGTCACCTCACACTCTACTGCTACAAACATACCTTTCCAGATGGCGCCTATGTGATAATCCTCTTGTGCCCCCGAATTGTTTGACCCTTTTTAACACAGGGGCCCCATTTGGGTCTATAATGCCATGCTCTACTACTTTAATGTGACCCATATTTGTATGTTGAGTTTTAAGTTCATTTCTCAGGCTCTATTCATGCTCGAATCATCAAACAAGATAATGTTATGCATCCTTGTTAGTACCACACCTAAACAACAAGAGAAGGTCAGTGTGGCCTACACTTCACATTTTAGTGGCTGAGGTTTTGCATGTAGCTCATGACCACCCAGTTTGTTTGCATCCTGTATACATACTGATGTACCTGAACTCGTGCAACTTGGTAAGGGCTTGCATCTTGACGCGTACTACACATTCATCATAAAAGTAGGTTACTTTGACATATTTCACGTTTGTCTAAAAAAAATTTAATAATTTTTTTAAATAATAATTTCTGGCCCTTAAATAGCTTGAAAACAATATTCTTGCTTTGACTTATAGAAAAAAGAACGTACTAAATCCGTTATATTTGTTGAAAAAATTTATTTATCTTGAGGTAAAAAAGGTAAAACAAAAACAAATAAAAATATCCCGGTTCAAAAGAAAATCATGGGTCCCTCCCCTCCAATAAACCAATCAACGCCCAGCACCGAAAATTAAATGGTGGGTCCCTAATGAGGCTTATTAATAACATCATATTAGCAGAAGGCGATATCCAAGGTATAGATACTGCTAAAAAGTGAGAGAAATTAATAATTCGAGTTAAGTATATTCACTATATCGATTCAGGTTTTAATATTGCAATGCAGACTATGGTTTTTAAGTTTGCAAATAGAACTGCATCTTATTTACTGACACATTCAAGCATAAAGGGCTATTGGTTTAGGAGAAAAATGAAGAATCAGTTTAATGGACTACCGAGATTTATTTAACATGCAGAAAATATTGACTACTCGTGTGCATGTCACAGTAATAATTGCATACTACAGGAATGCTTTGCATCTTTAAAGCAATAACAAGGTGTGGAAAGAGTATTATAGCTGTTAGCGTTTCTTTAGCCTCTTTAGTATATATTACAAAATAAACTTGTCTGGACAAGTTCGTTTTTTGTTGTTGCCCTAAACTATCTTACTTTAAACAGCAATTGTTAAATTTGGGTCGAGTAAACTACTCGAAAATTAAGTAAGGTGACATACTAATACAGACGTTTTCTGAGAAGGCACTGTCACACCAACCCTTCATCATATCTACTCTTCACGATATAGGCATGCTGGCTGTGAACATGACTGCCATCATCAGTCTTAGTACTTATGAATAATGAACGAGCAAGTGCACGACAAAACCTCCCGAAAGCATTCTGTTCTGCAGCCGCACGAAAGAACTTCCAAATACACAACGGAAGGAGCTTGTAAACTGGTACACACCATGCCCGGCAACTTAGAACTAGCTTTTTATGTTTGTTCCTCCTTTGGTGATCATATCGACTATATGCCCATGTCAGTCTGTATCAAAGTTTTGCTTTGAAGTTGAATCTTAATACATGAGATTTAAGAGCATCTCTGTGTAATGTCAGCAATTATATAGCTGTCATGATCCCGTACCGATTCATTTCTAAAGTCACCCATCTATGGAATCCCATAAAAAATGACAAAACTTAAAACTGTAAAGTAAAAATGGGACATCTAACAAACTGTTCTTCGCCACTTCTTGTTCACGGCACAGAAAAAGATAATATTGAATCGCATTAGTCAGAGACATGAAATCCAAGAATAGTAGTCCTCAGAGATGGTTGCAATTTCAAATGACATGAAATGGAGGTAACATAAATTGTCCTTTTTATTGTTTCGTTTATTTATAACATCTAAAATTCAAGATGTAGAAACAGATAACATTAAAAATCGAGTGAACATGTATCCCCTCCAAAACAACAAAAAAAAACCCCACCAAGATAAACATTCTTTTGTATAATTTCTAACAGCATCCAGAACATCCGGCAGAAATCTTGTATTGACCTCTTCGTGGTTTACAGCTAAGTAACGGACATTTGGCCTGTTTAAAGACTCTTAAAAGAGACACAGCTAGGTTCCAGTTCTTTTGGATGCGCTGTTTCCCGGCAAAATTAGCTATTCTGTCATAAATCTTGCCACCTCGCTCCAGGTTTCTTCAAATCACATGAACTGACTCCAGGCTTGTGGTAACGGAAGCTGTTATAGGTAGTGAAAAAGAGGGATTGCTCTCATGTTTGTCTCGCACTTTAGAAGATAAAAGATGCAAAGTCTGTTAGCTTTTCGGAACTTTTTTTTTCTTGCATTGAAAGACGTAGATATAAGTCACCTGTAAAAGTTTGCACATGGGACACCGGAGGAACGTGACTGGAATGGATCTGGTATGGTACACGCCGCCTCCTTCAAGCTAGAAATCCTTTTACTTACTGCAAGTAATTAGATTTTTAAAAATTAATTTCTTTTATCGAGATACCTTTACAAAAATGGAGACAGGTTAATATTAATATATGTTCGATATGATCAGCAGCACAAGGACGTCAAGCAATCTTGAAGCTGTGTCAAATTGTGTGTTCATACATGTGCATGCAAGAATGCACGAAAAATGCGTTAAGGCTCGGTGCACATGCAATAGGTCGAGATTGTCATGCGCTCATTCCGCTATATGCACGTGATGCAGTATAAATGTTTCTATCCTATACGAGTACATGATGACAAGTTGACATGAGATTGGCTTGATATGTCAGTGCCTCAGTGAACAAGAATCTGCACGTGTCTCTCAGAACTGTCTCTTTTTAATTATCAACAGCTTAAATATTCCTCTTTACACTCTGTTATCCTTTAAACAGTAATATCCATGGTAATGATGAAGCATACTATAATTTCCTGTACTAACATCTGAATTGGATTGTTTTCATTCTTTTCGGAAAAGGGAGCCTTTAAAGCTTGAATAAATCAGTAAATAGGTTACGGCTTCATTTTCCAAATCAAATGAAATAGTTTGCATGGCAATATTACAACCAGGAGAAGTATTATGAATACAAATCCCTTGAACTCATAATTTTACACAATCGTCTGCAGAATAAATACCTTGGAGATCGCCCATTGGCTACCCTCTGTTTTTAGAGATCGCCCATTGGCTACCCACTGTTTTCAATTAACCTCGCTTGATGTGCTTAAAGCATATTTTAAAGAATCTCTGGGTTGATTTTACTCACTTCCTTCAATTGTTATACTCTTTAGGTTATTACGATTTTAAATAAGATGCATATAAAATTGAATAGTGTATTTGCACTCATTTGACCTTTGACTTCGATTTTTACCGTTAAATTGCCAGAATGACACAATCATCCACACTTGTTCTACATGGTACCCATATGGGTTTGATCAAGCATGGATGCTAGCTTTATAGAAAACACCGTCAATAACATTTCTAATGTCCATGGTTGGCTGATTGTGTAGTTACCGTGTGCACTAAATGACCTTAATTAGATCAGGAATTGACGATGATGGACGGATATACAGCTGATTTTACATAACCATTTTGACTTTCAATAACCTAGATCTCATGAATATTCTTTTCATAACTTTGTAAGTGATTTGCTGTAAGATTACCATGGTATGTGAAGAATCATTTGCCTTTACTTGATCTCTGACCTAGTTATGACTCTTCAAGGACAAGATTAAATGTGATATCTACCTGTACCATAATCCGACATTTTTTTAGTAACAAATGAATGTATGCTTGTTCTAGTTTTATTCCTTTAATGTTAGTGCATGTCTGTCGACTATACATTGTTTTATTTTGTGTTTTTACTAAGGAAGTGATTAGTATTTACTAGAGAGGGGCGGATGGTGAAATGTTCCACAGGCCGCCGTGGACGTGGGCAACGCAAGATTTGAACGTTCTCCATAATGGGGACTCGGATAGGCTTTAAACCGCATTGCTCCCTGACCGTCGCCGCTGCGGCGTGATTCTCGCCGAAGACCTTTTCTGCATGCAAGGGATTCAGGGTCATCGGAGAGTAGAGAGCAGGCTTTTGTTATCTCGTTAAGTTTCTCCCGTGTGCGGTTGATTCGGCCGTTCTAGAGCACAAACCAGTCGACGGTCAGCTGCCTGTCTTGTCCTCTTAGCAACCAGACTGCATTTGGCTCATCTCGGGTGAGTTCCCGTATTGCTTCCTAGACTTCAGCCTTGTCGATGTGAACCTGCATAGAGGCCGGCAAGTGGAGGTCATTGGGCTAAGTGTAGCCGTTGTGGACGATGAGTTTTATTACTCGGTACATATTACCCTGGCAACCATGGTACTTGCAGCATTTGTATATGTCCTCACCCGCGATGTTTTTTCAGGACTATTTGCCGCTTAAGAATGCTTTCCAGCTCGGCAACGTCGTCTAATCTCGTGCCTCTGTTGTGGACCTTTTATTCCCACTCTGCAATCTTTGAGTACTTTGTCAGGTCTTGTCCTCTTAGGACTTTGTCTAAGAGCTAAACCTCCTGCTGGTCCACACAGTTGAGGTCGCCGTCTCGCAGCGGGGTCGCGCCAGCATCTCTGAGACGATAAAGGCCATAGACAAAGGCGGCGATCTATACCAATTATGGTAGGGTCGGTTTTCTGTGAAGCCGTTACAACATGAGCACCTTGGCGTTTCTCTTTATTCACATGGTCAAACTTGTTTTCTACCCCAAATTCACCTCTATCCTGGCGTAGAAACTTTATCCGAAGCTGGTAGTCCTCTCCGACGGCGAGGACGGCGAGGATGGCTGCGGCGCGCGCGTTGGTCATTTGCGAACTTATACCCTCCAGTGGGATGCATGGAGAATATCAAAGTTGCCAATATCCATGGGAGTCTTTTTCTTCCACCCTCCATGTAGAAAAGACAGACGAAGCGCCGTCGTCTTCAAACTCATTTTTGACATTACGTAGGCGTCAGATCCAAATATTGTCCTCGTGGCCTCTGGATAAGGCAACAGGATATGGCACCTCACGTCGGGCTTGATGTGGCCCAGGCGCTCAAGCTCATCAGCTAGCACCCACTGGATGTTTTGGTCACGCTTAAGATCTACAAGGCGACTTTTGGCTGCTCTATAGCGGTCGAATCGGTCCTGGACCTCAATAAGGGCATTTATGCTCCTTATGTATGCGGGCCATATGCACATGTTTGCTTCAGCCTGCGCGCAGTATTAGTGTTGGTTGAGCGTGTGAGATGTTAACCTGTATACCTGTCTGAGTGGTATTTCTAAATTAGCGTCTTTGTATATAGATTTATATACGTGTAATGCTTAATCTTAGAAATTCGTCCAGCAGCCGTTGGCGTGCCTTTGCCTGCTTTTGTCTCTTAAGACAAGATCTGCAGAGAGCGTGTGCATCTCAAGGCACATATAGCGGGTAGCTCGCTTTAATATCCTCCCCACACCCAATGCAAGGGTAGATTCCACCCCCTTTTCTAAGCCACTGTATGTGGATTTTTATAGTATTCTCAATATAACTTGTTTCTCAGGTCTCAGCGTTTCCTATTTCTATCCAAGTTTAAGTGTTTTCAACACGGCACATTCTAATTTGTTTGTTGGAGTGGCTACGATATCTCTAAATGAGCAAAAATAAACTTAGATACGGCGTTCCTGTTCGAGCCATATAGCCTGGGCTGGCGGGGGCGGAGGACGTCCCTTATCGACAGGGAAGCATCCAGCGCAGATTTTCGTATATACATAGCATATAAATCTTCTTTAAACAATGGTTCTTAAACCACTAGATTCCGGGTTGGCGAGGGGGTGGGCTGTCCCTTGCGGCTCAACATCTTTGCATATTTTTGTCAAAGTGATTGGTCTTTAGGAAGGGGGGGAGGAAGGGCTTCGGTTGGAGAGATGAGATGGACCTTGTTTGGAGGGGGAATGGGGAAGTGCCCCAGTGGGTATCTCTTCGCCCCCCCCCCTCCCCGCAGGGCTAATAGGTGGGTGGACGCGCTGAGTTCACACAATTGGTTTATTCACACACTCTAACATTGTTTAGGGTTTTTTTAAAAATTCTTTTCCACATACTGAAAACCTGTCGTAAACTACAAATTACTTCATATATATATGGTTATAGAGTGGGGATATAACAAATTCACCAGTTATGACACAGCGGCTGGCCCCAGTATATGAGGACATACACAAGGACATGATCCAAGGGAAATGTTTCTTTTTAAAACGATAAAGTAACTTTCTACTTATACAATGTTTCTAAAATAAAGGCATACGTTAGGGTTATGCCCCTTGAATTCTATCAATCATACTTTATAATAAATGCACCTTGAATTCTATCAATCATACTTTATAATAAATGCACCTTGAATTCTATCAATCATACTTTATAATAAATGCACCTTGAATTCTATCTATCATACTTTATAATAAATGCACCTTTAATTCTATCAAGCATACGTTATACTAAATGCACCTTTAATCCTACCAATCATACGTTATAATAAATGCACCTTGAATCCTATCAAGCATACGTTATACTAAATGCACCTTTAATCCTACCAATAAATGCACCTTTAATCCTACCAAGCATACGTTATAATAAATGCACTTTTAATTCTATCAAGCATATGTTATAATAAATGTACCTTTAATCCTATCAAGATACACCCCCTCCCCCTCCCTTTTTTTATTGGGTTGGGGGTGGATTCATTTTGATACTAAAGTATTCCCCATTCTCTAAACATTAGGAAAAGCAAGTAAATTTATTCGTATATTCTTTGAGCTATGAACTAGCACAAAAACTTCAATAATGAGATGACGTGATCACACACATCATCAGTATCGCTATGTCTTGTTGTTTGTTTCCTAAAGAATGCCGACGCTACAATGCATACTATGAAATTAGGTCACCATGGAAAACAAATCTGCTAATAAAATCATTCCTTCAACAAAATACTCAAATATAAAGAACAAGATCAAGTATTCAATATGAAAAACAGGATTTTAATGAAAAGTATAATTATACTTATTTTTCTTTTTAAGTTTGTTACCATAGCACCCATGATGTTAGAGCCGAGGATTTACATGATTTTGTAGGCAATATGAAGATAAGGTATGGTTATACTTTATAATAAATATGGTCATATTTTAATAAAATGTTCTGGATTTTTCCATTGTTTAAAAAACTATTAAATATCTCGCTGAAATAAAACAGATTTTTAGAGATTTGCAAATTTCTTGATTTTCACCAAATCATTTTAATGATTTGCTTTCAAACTTTTTACTCCTAGTTTTACCTTCAGTTTAACTTATTTCAAATAAATGAAAATTGACTGCAATAGAAGTGCAAAATGAAAATCGTGACAAGATTTAATTCGGACAAAATTGGTAAAATGCCAATATTGGGTTCGATTAAATTTGATTTGCCAGAAACCTTTTGATATTTTAACCATATTGGATTTTATTTTTATTTTCAATCAGCAATTTAAAAATGTGAAATGGATATGTGTGAATTCGAAGTTTGTATCACAAAACTACAGTAAAAAGGTCAATATTTGAGATTTCAATGAAAGAAAAATACACGTATAAGGGATTCAATACTTTTTGGTCTGTTTCCATGGGTACGGGCAAATGTTTTACACTTTTTAACCTATTTACTTTGTTGATGAATGGGTCCTAATACTTACATACTTTGTTGATGAATGGGTCCTAATTACATACATTCTGGACACAAAAAATATAATCCAAGGATATGCGTGCCATACCTTTATATTCAATCCTTTAATGGTTACAGCAAATTCATATTAAGTCGCAGATAAACTGAGATCTAAGCTACTCTTTGCTTGCATAAGTCTCAGACTATAGGAAGCAACCTTTTTGACCGAGGATGCGTTCCATGATGATGTTCACGCTAAGAACCTCTAGGACTTTTTAGTAGACTTAGGTTGATATTAAATATATGACTTCGTATTGTAAGGATTTTACCCTTTTTTTCTTAATCTTTGTTTTGTATGCCCTTTGGAGATGCCTAAACTTACTTGTCACTATATTACATGATTGTGCTAATTTGCCGTCAAACCCAATACATACATACTATATTACGAAGTTTACATATCACATACAAAGGTAAGCTAGCGGGCAAAAAAAAAAAAACCCATTAAGTTTGTCGTTTAACTAGGTCTCGTAGTAACCAAATTTGGCCTTCCGATTTATATGGGCATGTGGCAATCGGAACATCGCTTAGCCTTTTCCTACAGTGGAGAAAATACTTCTGATGTAATTGTAAAATTACACATACATTTTATGGGTTTGGGTGATTCGCCTCAGGCGGAGTGTGCCACATATATGTTGTGACAGAAAAGACTTACAATATTCCGATTGTGACTTAGTCTCCTTCCGCGGCCATATTGTGCCATGTGAACAAAAATAGTTCAGAATATAGTTCTCAATGGCGTCGAGTTTATCTGAGTTTTTTTTTTTTTTTTTTTTTTACTTGACGGAAAAGACCAAGAGATGTTCTGATTGGGGCATTTGGAACACGTGCTAATATCATGACATGCGCAGAAGAAGGGGAAAATAAGAATGATTGATCGAGTGTTTTCCATTCTTATCGTAACTATCTTACACATTCCCATGTTCATCAGCACATCTTCCTCCTGCCCGTGTGATATTGTGTCGACCAGACCACTCTTTATGTTAAGAAACAATATACTAATTTAAGTAGAAATAATTAGGTCCTAATTATATGTTTATTTCCACTCCATTTTTTTTTTTTTTTTTTTTTTTGTTCTTTTTTTTTGGGGGGGGGGCTAGAAGGGGGAGTGTTTAAAGGGGTATGTTTGAATTTCCTGTTTCTTTAGCGTTTAAAAGCTTTCAATAAAATAACTTTTGCTGGAAGAAACATGGAAGGAACATGGAATTAATCAGAATGCGTCGCATTAGTGTCGCATATGAGCGTCCTGGGGCACTAGATCACTATTTAACTGAAGTTTCAATTTGCATATGTTCCGCAGCTCTGCTTTTAGCATCTTAGCTCCTCGCTGCTACGTTGGTCCGCTGCTATGCAATAATACATTAGTGCACAAGTAACTGAATGTAACAAACAGTCATTAATAAGCGCTAACCAAGAAACATTATAGTTACCTATAGGCACATAAAAGTATTTAGTTTATTTAGAAAAATCTTTAATTGAATAATTTCAACCCAGGAGTTATCCACGGCCTTAAATCCTATTAATGAAATACCAAATCTAACTAAGATGTTTGATGACGTAGAAAACAATGGGATAAAAATCAGCTAGTAAAGAAGTGAGATTTTAAAATAATTACCCGATATTTGCTACAAAATTTTAAAGGAAAAAGCTAGGATTGATACTAGTGAATAAATATCAGCTACTCCTGGATCGCAATATGAAAAAAATGGATGTAATATGTTTGGTAAAGCATTCGTAAACTCAATGAATAACGTGAAAAATCTCCAACGTGAATTAGAATTATGCAGAAAACATATCAAAATAATATAAGTAATCGATCAAATAGCGTTGAAAAGGTTTACAGGTCAATTATTACAGTAATAAAGCCAAAAGGTTTACGGGTCATTTAGTACAGTAATAAAGCCAAAAGAAGCAACACTGAAGAGACGACACAAAAAGTTAGTAAGATATGTAAAACAATACATAGAACAAAATAAATCATATTATGTAGAAGCAAGCATGAAGACGCAGAGTTACGGAACATCGGAGATGCGAAAAGCGGAGCTGCGGAGAATATACAAATTGAAATTTCAGTTAAATAGTTATCAAATTCTCCAGAACTTTCGTGTAGTCTACTACTCGTATACCATTAAGCTTTATACTTTGAAAAGTCTTCTGCCTGAAAACAGACGAATAATATTGTCCGATGATTAAAATATATATTCCCATCAGATAAGAACAGTGATTTCCCAAAAGAAGGTATAACAATCTTAAAATCAGACAGGAGATTTTCTTTCTTTATTCCCACCACCCACACCGTATCCCCTCCCCCATCTTTTTGGAAGGAATTTCTACTGGTGTGCATTGTCTTGTTGATTCTCTGGTACACACTGCCATGTAAAATCTTCTACAAGCCATTTATTTTTTTGAAAATTAAATTTTCTGTTTTCTTTTCAAACACTAAATTATCTGAAACCGGAATTTGATCCCCGCTTGCACCCGCTTAAAAATTCAGTTCACAACAATACTTTTTAACCTTGACCTTGACCGCCAATATGGCGGAAACGTATGTTGCTCTCGGTGTTTTCATTCTTTATCTTTTTTTTTCATTGAATAATGCGTTGTCTGAAATGCTTAGTTTTCGAGTGTACAAAAATATAGAAAGAAATTATTGATCAGTTTCTAAGTTACCAAAAAGTGCAATATTTTAATAAGGATATTCTTCTCTGTACACAAAATTAGAAGACAATAATAAAAACATTTTGTATGTATTGATGGTGTATGAACATTTACAGACAATACTTGCTTACTGCCTCTCATTGCTCTAAAATTAAGACAATTAATGTTCAAGTTTTTCGTTTATCTCTACATGTCCCATGATATGTAAAGTCTTACAATGGATCCTAAAACGTCATGTACTTAAAAAAGAGTAACAATGTATACACGAGACATTTAATACCATAAATACATGTGCGAACCTTAAATATGCCACAAAAATGTATTGCTAGACAAAAATTCATGCTCAAAGTTATTTAAATCCGACCAGCTCTCTTTCTCTCTCTCTCTCTCTCTCTCTCTTTGTTCGTGCGTTGTTTTATTTATTTGTGTGTCTAATGTGCGTATTTATGTGTGTCATCGTGTCATACACAATAAGAAACATAAGAAAAATCATCTGGCAAAAAGCGTCACAATACAGCGATTCATCTATCGAATTATTCAAAGTATTCGCCGTACTTAATTTGCTATATGAATATGCTTCATCATTCCAACGACCAAGTTAATACAATTGTTATTCATTTTTTCCACAAACTTTGCTCAGAATGAAACCTCAGACCCATGTAATTGAGGGCACTAATCATATTATACTGTCCATGTGTCGTAAAGAAACCTGAAAACCATCGCACAAAGGTGGGTCTATTTAACATCCATTAAGAAACATGGGGCAACGGTACGAAATAATATTCAAGTAATTAGCTAATTTCAATTGGTTCGTATGGTTTGGTTGCGTTCTTTACAAAACTTAAACGAGAATCTGAAAAAGAGCATTCGATCCTAATGAAGAAAGTAGTTTAATAAACATAAAAATAATTAACAAAACCGTATTAATAAAGGCTGTGTCAACAGAAGAATTTCAGGACACACTCGTGTGGCGATAAATTATTATTCACGGGTCAGAGAGTTCGTACAATATTTAATATTTGTTTCTTTTAAATGTCATGTTTTGACATGTTTTGGTTTTATTCATGCAAAAACCCAACATGTCGCCTCGTATAAATGTTTTTCTGGGTGGCACACGTGGCAAAATATTGAAATTTGATCACATAAGTGTATCTCTGATAGGTAATATGTTTGCAAGGAAAACAAATTTGTTTGATTTGAAAGTTTATTTATTTGTTATTTTCAACCATTACTCGTTTCAAGCATGATCTAAAATAGAAAATTATATTCATGTCGCTTTTATTTTAAGTTCTATTCACACAGCTTACACGCAATCAGCTATCTATATGTGTATTTATCTATCGAAAGGAGAGAGCGGGGGGGGGGGAGGGGGGTTGAAACAGAAACAGCAACGGTACACCTATTTTCTAATCTTAGGGTGCTGTCTTTGTTGTTTAGATTGTCAGTGTTTTGTTGTCGTGTGTACAAAATGACAAGAATCTTTATCTCTTGATAGTTGTGTTATCAAAATTATTTCTTGTATTACTGCTATAAACGATAATTACTATGCATATTTTCAGGTCGCGGGTGTTACTGCTATCAACGATCATTACTATGCATATTTTCAGGACCCATGCATTGCTAGGGCTATCTATTTGCACATTGTTTCTAAGAAACAAATACACTCTCTCGCGCCTCTCATGCATAAGAACATACATAAAATCCGTACAACGCAAATTATAAAACTAGATAACATTTGTATGGTCTCGCCATCTCAAATCCTCACACATGTCATATATTGCTCACCCCATACAGTCTTTCCTCCCTCAGCCCGACATTAACTTATGGTCGTTGCCAAAATCTATTATATATATATATATATTTTTTTTGTTCTTTTATTTTGTGCTGTAGTTGCATATATAAAGTTTAGTCAACAATATTTGAAAATGTCTCCGCAATTGAATATTTAGAACACTTAACTTTTCATTCCCAAATCCCAGCCTATGCAGTGGCCATAGGATAGTAGTCACAAATTATACCTCTACTGTGCTTGACAACTTACAATAGTTGTATGTAATATACCAGATGTGATGAATTTCCACATGGAACGCTTTAGGAGAAAATAGAATTGCGGACTGACGTTAGAGATGGGCTGGCGACAGATATCACACTATCTCCCTCTCGAGTCTCTTAACAAAGCATTGGGATGGGATAACGCATAAAATGGTCATTGTAACCAAAATACATTGATTCGCTGATCAAAAGAAATTTAATATGTGCATAGGCCATACTCAACTATCATTATAATTTCATGTCATCAAAATGGTAAAGAAAATTTAAAGAAAAAAACTTTTTATTGAGATCTAGTAACTGCATTAAAATAGTGACCTTTACAGGCCTAAAAGGTCCGTACCACTTTCACCAATAAAACTGGTAAGTTTGCCCATGATTCTACCATAGTTTAACCATTAAAAAATGCAACATTTTGAAATGACTTTTCGTGAACTGCATGATGTATTAAAAAACATCTGTTTGGCAAAATTTCAAATTATTAGAGTTAACAGCATGGAATAAAGTCCATGTCGTTATAAAATAGTCGAGTATGTTACTCAATACAAAGTAACTTCAAGGAATATTACCTTCAGGAACATATTTTGGATCAACTTATCATATATTTTAAAGGATTATATTAGTATGCTGCCAGTATATTAGTATGCTACCAGCAGACATAGTGTTCTTAGACTATAGCTAAAATCCAGAATTATTTTTATGTTCATAATGGTTATAGCAAACATCAGTAACATAATGGACAGTAATATCAAGGACATATATTGAAACAATTTATATGTATAATATATAATAATGGATACACAGTATTATTGAATTCTTGTAATATGTTAGCAGCACACATGGCGTTCTTATTACTGGGTGACCTTGTATGTTTCATTTTCTTCATAGTTATGACGAATATCTGTAACGCTATGGACACACAAATGTCACTCTGTCATGGTTCTATTTATTTTATTTCATTAAATTAACACCTAATTCTTCAGCTTGAAATGTTATGTACCGTATATACTCACGTGTAAACCGATACCAACTGCAAACTGCCTAGACCCAGATCTACCATCACACAATACGCTGGCAGATCTGGGTCTATGCAGTTTTTAAGGACTAATCAGTAGAACAAACAACATAGGCACTGATCTGCCGGCGCATTATGCGACGGCAGATCAGGGTCTATGTTGTTTGCGTTTGGTAGTATGTAAAGGCGGAACTGAGCTTTTTGAGGGAGCTTAAAGGTGGTCCTCAGCAGCCAATGAAAATACATCTTATTCGCCAAAGCACCATCGAGGACAAAAACTGGGAAATAAGAAATTCCTAAAGTCATGGGAATGTTGTAAAACAATACTGAATATTATCAACGGCAACATTTAAATGCTCCAATAAATATAAAAAAAACAATAATTTATATCAAGAGAAAATTGAAACAGCAAAGCCCACAACTTAAGTCAGAGGGGATCCAATGGGGGCAGTATTATTTTCTTTACAACAATTCGTCATATAATATGATATACGTTCATGTTTATTATGTGTATGTGAATTTTATGAAGGAGTTTTACTTTCTAAAAATGTAGAAAGCATGAAAGGATTTAATATTCAATTTAGTGTTTTGGGATAGAAATGTATACATCTTTCAAAAACACCTGATGAATGCATGCATGTATGTATGCTGGTAGGTAGGTAGAGAAAGTAGGTTGGTAGATGGGTAGAGAAGTAGATATGGATGGATGGCTTGATGGATGAATGGACGGAAAGATGGATGAATGTAGAGCAAGGATGAGATGATAGAAATATTTAATTTTACCCAATTTCAGTTTAGAAAGGAAGCCACGTTTTGGTCCTTATATGTACTAGTCTATTCAAGAATACATAGACAATGAATTTTGTTTTCCTTTTTTCATACCAAAATTAGCCAATAAAGTTGTAATAGCATACGCAGAATCGTACATTTAAACAAAAGGGTGGAACTGATAACACGGAACAATTATTATTTTTCGGATATCCTTCCTCCATATTATTTTTTTATATAAAATAAATAAGTACAAATATATTTCAAAACTTAAGCCATACTTTGCTATATGTGGGAGGTTAGAGGTATAAAAACAGAACAAACAAAAAACGAGGGAAAAGAAAATTGTTCCAAATGAGTTGTGTGCTGATACGTCACTCGAAAAAAAACTACAGTTCTTTAAAGGTATCACTGCACTAAGTGAGTCAGTGACCTTTCTATTGCATTCTATTGTAGTCTCTAAAAAGTCATCAATAGATTTTTTTCTGTGATTTTTTTTTCCCTGTGTATTTGCTAACCAGTGAATAATGTTACCCGCATTAAACAGAAAGCAGCATTAAATTCTAAACACTGTTCAGCTTGTAGAAATTTTGTTTAACTTTTGCGTACGATGACAAAGCAAACAGGTGTGATTCGGCTGGTTCTGGAAAGGTCACTTGCACTTAAATTTCCAGTCATTTCATTCAAATGTTACTATTTTACTATTTTGTTTAGAAAAAATACAACATAACCTATGCTGTCCAGGTTAGGGCTTAACATATATTGTCTTGGTGTATTGCATCAAAAATGTAGATAAATGTAGCATATATATAAGGAACTAAATTAGTGTTGTAATACCTTAAAGGACGATATTCGTATCTGTGCAAAATTTATAGGATTATACTTTGGGAAATGGTTTTCAGTACGAGGAAATGTTTATTTTATGCACCTTTGTGTGTGTGTGTGTGTGTGTGTGTGTGTGTGTGTGTTCTTCAGTGTGTATTTGTGGGTGGGTGCGTAAGAGAGAGAGAGAGAGAGAGAGAGAGAGAGAGAGAGAGAGAGAGAGATGATTAATAAAAGACTTCATAAGTTCCGGTGTTTTTCAAAACCGATTACTTTCATTTAGGTGGGATTGGGGACTAAATGCGAGATTTACTTTCCTCCGAAATTGAAGAGCTTGACAATGTGCATAAACTAGGCACCTCCGAAACTGCAGATGTGACAATGAAATTGCTCCAATGAGCATTAGCAATTTTACATTTTGCCAAAACACGTTAGCACATTTTCACTAAGAATTTTACTTTGTTCAAATTACAATCAAGAATTATATTAGACTGACCTTAGTAAGTTCGCAAGTCATCGCAACAAAACAAAATAAAGGGGCCAAGTGTTTGGAACTATTTTGTTAGACTCTTAACATACATACGTGTCCGCCGACCTGGTCGGCGTTGGGATAATATCCCAAATTGCATAGTAAATCGTCAGATAGCAGAGTAGCTGACTTAGCGGCGATGGTGCCGAGTAGATTAACACTTGAAAGTAACATAAAAGGGGCCGAAGACGGTATTTCCATTCATATGTTCAAACTCTTCTACATGATGAAGGTAGAAAAATCAATATTTGTTAGAAAACGTTTACAAACGTGGCTTAAAAGGTTCCTTTAAAATTCTGTAAATCTTCGTTTTTTCGGGCAAAGGGAAGAACACCAATAATCAGATAACTACTAATTTCTACTTTTCGTAAGAAAGGAAATATACGCTTGATATGCAGATCTGAGAATTTTTCTAGTCACGCTATAGCTTCACCTGGGGAAAGCGTAGACTTTATTAGCTGCGAATAAAGGATGTACAGTATGACGGAAACTAAATCAGGCGATGACAGTTAGGTACCTAAGTAAATACGTGTGTTTAATGATACGTTAAATAAGATTATTTTAGTATTATTGACCTTTAGTGTGAATTATACGAAGATTTTTCAGCCCTAAAATAATAATATTACAAAAGCCGCAGACCGAGATGTAAACTATTTTCCAAGGGTTGATAAATGCCTGTATCAACTGTTTTCCAAGGGTTGATAATTGCCTGTGTCAACTGTTTTCCAAGGGTTGATAAATGCCTGTATCAACTGTTTTCCAAGGGTTGATAAATGCCTATATCAACTGAAATGAAAAGTTAGTGACGGTTTTATTGATATGATTTATTTTATCACAAATGTCAGCGATGGTTATATTATTTGACTTATTATATGACATATATGACCTATTTTCTTCTTGTACTTTTTTAGTATTAATACAACACTTTATGAAGTTGGAAGTGAATAAAAATCGTACAGCAGGAGAAAATTTTAAGTTAACAGGATGTTTCCTATTTCTTTCATAAGAGATTAATTTCAATTAAATAATTGAAATCATGAAAATAGAATATGAAGATCACAGCAAATATTAGGAAACAATTTCTGTTATATTTCTTCTGCTAATTTTAGTGCAAAACTTCAATTTCGAGCGAAAGTACAAATAGATAAAAGAAAAGACAGATGGATAGACAGAGGGACGGACAAGCCGGTAGACATTGATAATTGAAGATGCGTGAAGCATGTGTAGGTGAGAGAAACTGCATAACATATTGAGACTGAATATAACACTAATGTTTAGCCATGATGTGAGTCTTTCGTGCTTAAGAACCTATGCACACGGGAAAGTGAAGTTTATAAACCTTGCAGTATAAGCCACGTAGTTCACGTTAATTGCTAATAGCTAATTGCATGTTCACATCGTAAAGTCATGGCACTTGGTGATGGGCAAAAAAAATAAATTCAAAAAATTCAAACCTCCACCTAAATTTCGATATGTACATATTTTTCAGTACGAATGGTATTCAGGGGTAAGTTTCGGGGGGGGGGGGGGGAGGAGGGGTTAGTACGACATATTTCTTTACTGTTATTGCAGTAGATGTTATAGAGTTTTAACCAATAAGCAACAAGGCACATGAGATTCAGTCCTACGCAGACGGAAATGACACGATGAACTTATGTGATACTTTGATGACAATCTACGGGCCACAGTCATCAGGAACATCTCCAATACTGAGTGCTGACAACACCACACTGCTCACTGACAAAAAAAGATACTGTATGGATGGGCAGAACACTTCAACAACATCCTCAATCTACAATCATATATCAGCGAGGAGGCAAGTGATCGAATGCCCCAAGTGAAAATCAACGCATCACTTGCGGATCCTCCAGAGCTGACTGAAACCGAGAAAGCAATTGACGTGCTGTGAAATGGCAAAGCACCTTGAGCGGATGCTATACCAGCAGAAGTCTACAAAGCTAGAGGCTTGCACATGTCACAGAAAGTGACTGAACTCTTCCAGCCAATGTGGGCGCAAGGAACTTTACCCCAGGAGTATAAGGATGCATCCATTGTCCACTTGTACAAGCGGAAAGACAACAGACAATGCTGCGACAACCATTGTGCATCTTCTTGCTGTCAATAGCCTGCAAAATCCTTGCCAGAATTCTGCTGAATCGCCTTGTGCATCACATTGATCAGAGGCTCCTGCTTGAGAGTCAGTGTGGCTTCATGAAAGGACGAGGGACCACAGACATGGCGTTTGCAGCTCGTCAACCCCAGGAAAAATGCCAGGAACAGAACTTCAACCTGTACACGACATTCATCGAACTGAAAAAAGCCTTTGACACAGTTAGTCGTGGGGGCCTCTGGAAGAGCATGGCAAAGTTTGGTTGCCCAGAGAAATTCATCGTAATGGTTCGGCAATTCCATGATGGCATCCTCACACGTGTCGTGGACGACGGTGAGTCATCTGAACTATTCCCAGTCACTAATGAAGTCAAGCAAGACTGTGTGTTGGCTCCAGCCCTCTTAAGTATGATGCTGTCTGCCATGCTTACTGATGCATTCCGTGACTATGACACTGGGATTGACATCAGATACCGGATAGATGGCAAGCTCTTCAATCTGAGGAGACAGCAGGCAAAGACTAAGTTACAGGAAGTGACTGTTCGTGATATCCTAGTTGCTGACGACTGTTCCCAGAATGTCAAAATCTGAGTCTGACATGCAACAGAATATGAACAATTTCTCTTAAGCGTGCGACAATATCGGTCTCACAATCAGTATCAAGAAGACAGGTGATGCACCAACCTGCACCAGGAAAGCGTTACGTAGAGCCTACCATCACAGTAAATGGCCAAACACTCCTTGCAGTGGACAAGTTCACCTATCTTGGCAGTACACTGTCACGTGCAGTCCACATCGATGATGCAACCAACGCCAGAATTGCTAAGTAAGTGTGGCCTTTGGCAGACTACGTGCAAATGTGTGCAAACGCAGAGGCATCAGTCTGCAAACAAAACTGAAGGTCTGCAAAGCCATTGTGTTGCCGACCCTGCGGTATGCATGCGAAACCTGGAAGGTGTACAGACGCCATGCCAAGCAGCTGAACCATTTTCCCATTCGCTGCTTGAGGAAACAGATGAGGATAAGATGGCAGGACAGGGTCCCAGACACCGAGGTTCTCACACGGGTAGGCATTCCAAGCATCCACACTCTGCTGATGAAATCACAGATGAGATGGGCAGGCTACGTTTTCAGGATGTCAGAAGAGCGACTATCAAAGGAGATATACAGTCAGCTAAAGGAGGGATAGTGATCTCAGTGTGGTCAGAAGAAATGTTTCAAAGATTCCCTCAAGTCATCCTTGAAACACTTCAACATTGACCCTGAGTCTCGGGAAGATCTCACACATGATCGCTGTACCTGACGGAATCTCATCCACACTGGAGCTACAGACTTTGAACGGAGGTGAACTGCAGAGGCAGCGCAGAAGCCTGAGCAGTGTAAATCTTAGAACTGTAGCACGTCCTTTATTGAGCAAGGAAACCCAAGCGGCATCTCGTGTCAATGTGCCACAGACAGTTCAGAGCACAAATTAGCCTGATCAGCCACTCACGTATTCACAGAAACAAAGCCAGTTAGTGATGTCATGGTCATCTTCGAACTCGAAGGACGAACAACATAAGATTTTTAACAGAATACCGAAGAACGACAAGGGGAGGAAACTCCTACAACTCTATACAATTGCGTTTTCTGTCCAGTCCACCAGCAAAAATTTGTTGCATATTTCAATCCATTATACCTTTAGTTCACAGTACTACTGAGTTATATTTTTTGGTGAATCACCCACTGACCTTATTGGTACCAGTTTTGATTAATCAAGCAGCCAAGATTTAGAAACCTTGCATACAGAATATAACGTGAATTAATTCAAAATGCAAAACATAAAACTTCCTGAAGGTTTTACAGTGCCGAGTAAAAGTGCTGTACACACGGTCAAATTTTATGACAGAGTACTGAGCAAAAGTGTTGTACACATGGTCAAATTTCGTGATACAGAAAGATTTATCATAATTTTATTAAACTTATTTTACCGTATGTATGTGTCCTAAATCACGCTCGTGTGCGGACGTGAGGGTGATTCAGTGTCTTACCAAAGACAATTGCTGGCGATTAGGCCAATTAGACAGAAATAATGTATCATAAAATACAATCCGTGATTAAATCATTACATTTTCACTCATTGATCTAACTACTAGCATACGTTGGTAAATTTATTTGATGTTTACTTTGCTATAAACAGATCTACCCTCTAAACACAAAGGTGAATCTGTTCACAAAAGCTAGCGCCAGGTTGATCTTTTAATGTTCTCATTCAACCCGTATATTCATTTTAACATCTTTTATAAAGGCGATTATGTACAAAAGTCATAATAGATATTTTCAGAATCACTAGCTAATTTGTATTCAATCCGTTTAGTCATTTAAGTCCCTTGTATAAAGCCATATATATACAATTATAATAGATATTATACATTCAAATAAAACTTAATAGACCCCAGCCTCTATGTTTATACGTATGTATATTGTTGTACTATTGTCAGTGTAATGAAGTACTTTAGAAGGTAATCATGACAAAGTTGACGTAAAAAATCCGTTGTGTATCTAGCTGCGCTCTTTTTTAGTTTGAATGAATTCTGAATGTTAGAGTAACTCCCTTTTCTTCTTGATATTATGCCCTTCATAATGAACGGGTCATATGGGTTAAACAATTGTCTCCTCTTTTCAATTGCATAAGCGGTAAAGTGTTTAACATGGCGCCAAACGTAAAATGTGTCTCGATACTCATCATTTTGTGTTAATAGAGCTCTTTTGGTGCTTTGATGAGAAGAGACTATGATTTCAAAATGTGAATACCTGGAAGAATGTGTTTATTATTAAAAACTACGAATAAAACCAATGATTGGCACAAAGCAGACTGCCATGTATCTAAAGATAAAAGCATACAAAGAGCATACAAATTGTCTCCAAACAAGACATGAAAAGAGAACATTTACTGGCGCGTGCTGTTGGGGAATAATGCACACTTGAAAGGTGGATTTTTATTTGTGGCCATAACCACTATGATACCAATAAAAAAGAAAGAGCAAAAGAGAAAAAAATGTAATCAGGGTAAAACGAAGTTTACTTAAATTTATTTGATCCTAATTGTAAAAACCAAATAACTTCATTTCAGTAAGTGAAACTATTATCTCAAATTCGGCAAAAAAACATATAAACACTACAACTGCTTACATGTTGTTTCTTTATACTAAAAATGCATCAACATTTCCCAGTTAAACCTGTTTAACTCTCGAGTTAAAGCATGTTATTGAGCAGCAAAGCAAACATTATGACCAACTATCTATCTTAAATGTATTGCAGTGTTACGCCTAAATATTAGCATTTGATGATCAGCTTGCCGGACTCACAGTTAATGGGTTACGGGTTCAAATCCCACACAGACCTTGGGTAAGGCACTTGACTCCCATTACTTCGGCACTTAATAACTTTATATGTGCTGATATGCTTTTAAACACCGATGAATTAATGTCTCAGCAAATCAGTTTATATTACATCTATTTCAGATCTTTTTAGATATCAAAAGAATATATAAATTGTTTATCATGCTATATTTAATTTGCATTTATGTATAATATATACGAATCAGTAAAATCTCAGTGTAAACGCTCTTTTACAGTCTGAATTTTCTTTATATGTGCATCAGGAAGTCTCCATTCAGATTTCACAAATCTAAGAAAGAATAATTTGGGTGTGGATTGCTTGTCGGACTTCATAAAACACATTTTCCCTATTAAACCAGTCCAGGAATATGCTCTCTCTCTCTCTCCTTTGCGGGCATGGTGTAGAGGATAGAGCCTATGTGCCCTCCTGCATGACCTAAGAGGCGAATAATCGAGACAAACTTTTTAACTTTCTCTGAATTTTTTTAAAAGAGTGCCGTTTATTTAAAAAATCTGAGATTGTATTGGGTCTTCAGTTTTGTTTTGTATGCTTATTGTGAGATTCCTAAACTTGATCCACACTATATATATGTGTGTGTGTGTATATATATATATATATATATATATATATATATATATATATGATCTTTCATGGTATGTATTATTTGCTAGCTCTTGAAAATATTATATAAAAGTCGTAAATGCCTCTGCTCTAGATCTATTGTTTCTTTTAATCTAAAAATGTATTTACTACAGAAGCGGTTGTATTATTCAATGTTTCCCAACCAATTATTTTTGTTGAATAAAAGCGGAAACTACGGATGCATTGAAGTTTAGAATGTATCTGTATTGTTTGCTTTACTTAAATCCACTACTCTCCCTTTTGAAGCTGCAGTACAAAAATTAATTTGTGATAATGTAATCGAACATATGTATATGAAGGTGATAAGGTGAATTTCGTTTCACTAAACACACTTAGACTAAAGTTTCAAGGGTAGGTATCATCTGATTTGTTAACCATTCTTAATTCTCGCTCTTATGTTTAACTAAAAACGTTTTGGCTGTGCTAATGTGTGAAAATTCTTTAAATTTCAATAGTTTTCAAAGTAGGATGGGTCTCGTTGACCTGATGAGTGTAACGCCCCTTCATATCTATAAATATGTGGCCACGTGGAGATCTCATTGACCCGATGAAATTCTCCATAATATCTCTAAATATGTGGCCATTGCAGATCTCGTTGACCTGATAATTGAAATGTCACATAATATCTCTAAATCTGTTGCCATTTGCACATCTTATTGACCTGATCTCTAAATCTGTAGCCATTTGCAGATCGCTGGTGTTATTGTTCTGAATCCTGGAACTTAATTTTTAAATCATTTTAAAAAGTTACCAAGCCTCTGTAACAAGCAATTAGAATGGTTAAAATAACACCACATGACGCAGAAAACTAGAATTTATTATTTCATAACACCAGAAAGGTATGTATTCACGCGTTTGACTATATTTTGTAAACAATAGTTAAAATATAGTTATGTTATTTATTTCCTGAGATTCGTTATTCTTTATTTATGTTATAAATATTTGCAATTATAAGAACTGAACGTTATATATATATATATATATATATATATATATATATATATATATATATATATATATATATATATATATATATATACAGGAATAAATAAATAATATTATCATACAGGTTAGTATTACTGATTCGACATCCGGGTGTGTCTGCTTCGCACAAAGGCCTATACCACCAACTTTGTAGCATTATTTTTTGTGATGTGTGCATGGTCGAGATGGTATAGGGGTTGGTGCTTACAGGCAAAGCGATGGGTGCCGTAACCCGCGGATCCGGGTTCGAATCTCCGTAACCTGTATAATAATATTATTTATTCGTATTTAAAAATTATGTTAATGTTATCAAGTATTCTCCTGTAGAATCCATAGATAACACTTTCCGCTCTGTTTGGTGTATAGTTGTAATTCTCTCTCTCTCTCTCTCTCTCTCTCTCTCTCTCTCTCTCTCTCTCTCTCTCTCTATATATATATATATATATATATATATATATATATATATATATATATATATATATATATATATATATGCAACAAACTGACAAAGAACAGTGCAAAACTAGTTTTTAACTAGCCTAAGCGCTTACGATTCTTCCCTTGTCTAAGGGAATTACAAAACAGAGACAAGACAAACAATAAACACAAAGGAAGGCATTGAAATTACGAAAGATTACTATGTCTAATGGAAGTACTGTTTGAAACGGTTCGATGTGGCGATTAACTGGTTTGAGCTCGGGTGATAAAATGACAACTTGGGCGGTATTGACCTACACAACGAGTAGTCCTTATTGACTTCCAAAAGCAGGAGCAACAGAGCCATCAGTTTTCTTAATGTAAAGTGGTGTAACGTATATTATATTTAGAAATGTAAGGGATATAAAAGAAATTATAAGTGCAAACCGATATATGAAAGAAAAAATAAAACAAAACAAATATATATATATATATGTGGGGGGGTGGTGGTGTGTGTGTGAGAGAGAGAGAGAGAGAGAGAGAGAGAGAGAGAGAGAGAGAGAGAGAGAGAGAGAGAGAGAGAGAGAGAGATCGATCTGTCAGTCATTTGTTGTTATTCGAAATACCAGCGGACCGCTGACAGTCTAAAGTTCGCTGGTGCCAGGCCAAAATTGGCAAGGTCAAAGTCATAGACCGGTAACTTGTATAACCATTGGTGTAGTGGTGTAGCGGAGTACGTAGCATTGAGCATACGAAGCTGGGAACTAGACTAAAGGTTTCGGTGCATCATGGGAAGAAAAGTACAAAGATTTCGTCCTGTCACGAAGATGGAGAAATCTATTTAGCTGCGGTCTCACGAGCAACGAAAGTGTTGCGCAGTTGTCAACGAAAGTCTCCACGCTCCTCACTGCTCATACTCTTTTAGAATATATCACTGCCTAAAGGCTGTTTTTACCCCATGGTCATGTAAACCTTAGTACATTGTACGACTACATTGACTGGATCGTATATTTTATATATTATCACATTTTCAAATACAGTCAAAAACGAGGTATAAACAATCAGACTATGTAAGGCGGTTCAGATGAGCTTCTTTTGACATTATCGGTATATTGTGACGTCTGTCGCGGGCTACATTGTAACGTCGTCTGTCCTGTGCTCTGTCTCTGCAAGTAAAGAATTCCTGACATTTTCCTCCTACGTATTAGTAAAATCTTCATGTTTTGCACTAAAACTATTGTAGAGAAAAATCGCAGTAAATGCAATATGAATTGAGTATAATGCAGTTATCAAAGCTTACGGTTTTCTTCATGTTGCATTTTTTCAACAAAAATTTACATCTTGTGACAGTGGCATTATCACTGTAAAGAGAGGTAACCCACTGTGAGTCGTAAGGAAAGTCTCAATCCGCTCTCTGTGCAGTCTCATTCAACAAGACGCTTGCTTCACTCCAAATTATCTACGACGAGTGAAGGTCCGATATTCATCTGATTGTTACCGATAAGTGTCTCTCGTATTTTCGCATCACATTACACGATTTTCGTGTCGAAGTAAAGGCTAGTTCTATCTTTCCAGGTTCTATTGACTGAGTTTAAAATAACTTTAATAAAAGCGTTTTGTGCATTTTTTGTAATCGACTAGAGTATCCTGGCCATCCGACATTTCAGTGGAATGTTTACTAAGCCCAAGTCCACTCCAACACCAGGTATCGCTGTGCATGTATCATTCGTGCTAGTTCAGACGAGCAATCTCGTTTCTCTCAAGTTTTCAATGTGCAAGTTGTACCAACGCTGGAGACAAGTTGGTATCCACTGAGTCAATGTCGGTCCAAAGAAGGGCCAATGAGCAAAATAATGTTTGGCCAACGTTATTTAGCCACTTTGGGCTGACGTTAGCCCAGTTTGGGTGTGCTATCTGGTAAGACGCAGGTTCGATACTCTCATGCAATTACTTCGAAGCACTTGATGATGTTGTTGCTTGCAACATCAATACTCAATAGGGTAATCAAGTGCATATGCATCGAACCCACATCTTACCCAGACATACAGACAAATACTGCAAATAAAGAGACACACAAAAATACTTATAAATTGTTATTTATTGTTATTTATTAAAACCATTTCTTTCTTGCCTCTTTACATGTGTAATGTTGAACAAAGAGGACTTACTGGAAAATAACTTGAAAATACAAAAATTTATGAGACATGGATGTAGAATTAAACCAAGTTAATATATGACATGACAATACACTTTTCATTTAAAAGGAATTTCCGAGAATAAACATTTTGCAAAACGTCTTAAACGTTTATCACAACTTCTTATCTGTTAGGCTTCGCAACATACATGGATTGGCAATAATTCAAATTAAACTGTCCTTTTAATTCGCAGCATTTCCAAACGTTTGACACCCATTGAATAAGCATGTAACACATACTTACAATTCTTTTGTCAGTGTTAATACAGTCATCACTGTACATTGTGAATGTAAGAGTCATTTCTGTTTAAACACAACTGGCACATATATGTTTTAGCACAACTGGCATATATCTGTTTTAACACAACTGGCACATATCCTAATCATTTTTCAACACTTTAACCACTTAAAACGTCATAATAAAAATCACTGCTTATGTTTCATTTATACAAATTTTAATTATTCGCGTTATTTATTAAATCCAACCTTCAACAGAAAGAACTCTGTGCTTAGTGAATGCAAAAGTTACTTTTTATAACAAACATGCCACACGCATTATATTTTTTTAACACAACATCTGCACCTGTATCTTCAAAGTCACAATAAACATTTGCACCTGTGTATTCGGAGTCTCGGCTTGCTCTCCTGTCTTGTTCACCATTTCTCCTCTCTTGTTCTTCCTTTCTTGCATCCATGTTTTTCCTCCCCCCACCCTTCCCTGTCTCTGGCGTATTTAAGCCAATATTTTATTACCTTTTCAGTTTCCTCTTCTGTGGCTGCTGCCCTAGTCTTGTTTCTTGTTGCTCTTGTGTCACATTGTATGGGTTATGAACTAATTTCAGTATCGCCCCTCCCAGTCTGTGAAGGATCCCTCAAGAACCTCCTTATTCCATACAGCCGCTGGTCCCGAAGCTGTGGTCCCTCACTTCGAGTAAACCAATACTCTCTTTTGAGCTAACGTCAACATTGACCCCAGCATACGGGTTGCACGAAACTCCACAGAGTGCTACAACTCCCCGTCACAAAAATAGCTCTACAGCTGAAGATTGCTCCCGTAAAGTGGACATCTTAATTGCAAAACTCGTTGAATTGTGATAAAACAACGAGTATTTACTCTGTAAGTACCCTGGTTGTAGTGAAGATCCACAGCCAGAGAACTCGAGGTAATGGGGTTTTTCACTGCAGGCACTTTGCTCGTGCAGCATTGGATGAACCGAACTCAGTATTTTGAAAAAAACAAAGCCGAAAAATAAACCACCCTCGGGTAACTCTGTTCGCGGCAACGAAACCCGAGTACAGTTTCGTTCATATATAATGCATTGACATTAAGTACACACAATTCCGTGACACTTTCAATCGACTCGACACTGTCACCCCTAACAAAGCTAAGTACGCCGTCTGAAAATGAAGTTCCATGTCTCGTAAATTAAGAACACCTGACTTCAAATATATCATTCTAATGTTGCCAGATTAGAAACCTCTGACTATTTGGAGATTTGTCAAAACTTCTACAAGAGGTTTCTTAGTTCATTGATTTAAATTTAAATTAATTAAAATTATGTCTGTTTCTTTGAATATAGTAGAATGAGCTGCAGAAATGATGACAGATTATTGGCACTTAAGTTATACGGTAGCTGTTTATGCATAAATTGTGGAGAAAAGTAAGGATTTATCCTTGGTAATTGTAGCAACTTCATCAGAATTGAATTTCTATACACTGAAATGATACGACATATATAAAATATATTTTTCATCTAAGTTTCATAAAATAATAATAAAATTTTTTATTTTATTTACCGTAAACATTCGTGTTATTTTGAAAAGGCGCCGCTATTTTGACAGTCATATATGGTGTCAAGTGATATTTTACACGAATCGATGTGTGTAATTTTCTAAATAAAGATTCAATCCCGATTGATTTTTTTTTAAAAAAAAGATCATAATATAGAAAAGGTGACTTTTGAGTTTTTATTATCATATAAAATCCTCAAAGGACAAAAATTAAGTAAAAACGAAATCTTAGATCTAATCGCAAAACTATTATATAAACGGTCAAATTTAACCATCTTATGCCATGCTTGAATAAAAATCGACTTACATGATACAAAATTAAAAATCTTCCAATAACTGTGGAGTAAAATTTTTAAACAAAAAAAAGAAACAAAACACATCAGTGAACCGTTCAAACATGTACTATGCTTCACGTACGGGTTCTGCAGATCAAATTTCGAGAGATGTCACATGATTCTTTGGTGGAATTCGTGATCAAAGGAAAAAATTAATAAACGATCTGAGAGAACGAAAATACATTTACTGTAAATAAAAAAATAAAAAACTCACGCTTATGTGTATATTCATAGACTTATTTTATAAGTTGAAATAGTAATCTTGGAAGAGCTTGGCCCAAGGTTGGGCCAACACAAATATTCCAACGTCAGCATTACAACCTCAGAACAACGTTTGCCCAACTAGTGTTTTTTAAACGGCGGAATGACGACCGCTGAACAACGTTCTAGTGCTTTTCCAACGTCAAAAATTGAAGAATGGTCCTACGTTAGCCCAGCGTCATATACCCGACCATGCGATTACGTTTACCCAACGTATGTGTTGTATCTGGGTATTACAAGGAAGTTAGTCTGTTGATCAGTCAGCAGTTTGACCAGATCTTTTGCCAAGTCACGTTTCGATTATATGTACATATCCTTACCTGACTCTCGCTTGGCGAAGATCTCTGGCGGCGGTCACACGTCTCAGTCTCGTTGAATGGCCGAATGAAACCAGGTTAAATGTGAATCATTATATAATTCCGTCCATGATTCTAGGCTTGGGGTGCCAATCAATGTGGCACCCTGATTCAATATCCGTCTGATAGCTAGGCAGCTTTTGTTATATACATCTTAAGTCTTCAATTTCAAATTATTACAACTTCAATTTCATCCGACCTTTATGCAATTTTCACTATCAAACGAAAATTACCAAGGAAGAACATTGATTTTATAAATGTTATAGTAAATGTTATGCTGTTTAGTATGCGGGGTGATCACTGTTTGAGTGGTCTGCCAATCTTTTCAGGGTATTGCAGGCTGGCACACACACACACACACACACACACACACACACACACACACACACACACAGCCAACAAACTTACACTCATGTAAAAGTGTATACATACTGAATATGACATACTGAATGTGACATACTAATTAACGGGTATTTTGTAAGCGCTGCTTTTATTTCTAACTCACTTTTACGTGTCTAGCCTTTCCGTAAAAATTGAACTCAGAAACATTTACATGGTTCATAATTCTTTACTAATTAATTTCTTTTCTGGTCGGAAATTAAATACGCAAAAGTTTTATCATTCATTTGAGTGTTATTTTTTAAACATTTACAGTAGTAAAAACATCCCTTTTATTTATACGGTATTACACAATGTTTTCCTTTGATAGCATGTCACAAATGGTTAGTGACTAAACTTGGTAGCGCTTAAGTGATATCAAACTATCATTTGAACAACTGGCTATTGAGTTTGCCGTTTAAGCATGTTTGATACAAGGAAATAAATGTTTCTCAGAGTTGTACTACTGCCAGAGTTTTTACGTTGATAGCACAAGTTTTTTCAACTTATACAAACGCTCTCTCTACGTCTCAGATGTTGTTGTAATGTGATTTTTCATGGCCTAGAAAATAGATGACCTGAAGGAGACCACTAACCTTTGACGGACGATCACCTACCTTGTAACGAATCCGGGGCCGCAGATGCGCCCAGAGAGCACGCTACCGTTGCGCTATCCAGAACTGTTACCAACTGTAAAGTAATTTCGTACTTTTTGTTTTCTTTTCACCGATCAATTAAATTAAGAAAAACTTGAGTTATGAAACATAACTCACGCGTCATATCATTGTGTAATAAAAGAATTTAGTTCATACTGATCTATAGAAGATGCAAATTACCCACGTTAATATCAGTAATATTTCCATGAGTATGAAAATAATATCATGAAGAGCCGGATCATTCTTTGCAAGCTTTTTGACGAATGATTACATTTTCTTGCGGATCTGAGTTGGAATCGATATATTTTTTTTCTTTCAGGAAATTCTATAATAATTGACCAGAATTGTTTTCTATGTGAAGCACTTGTGAAGCAAGTTTAACTGTTGTAAGTTGAGATTAACGCCGACTCCCCTTGTGCCCAGACCATTTCTTGTTTTATTTACATATACTTTGTGTGTGTATGTATATATATATGCAAGGTTTATATTATTCAAAGGATTTGTGTTTTTCTATTGAAGGATAGCCTACACACAACATCGGCAACTGGAGAGCAAATCGAACGGCAGGAACAGCAACTATGGAGAATTTCTTATGGCGCGTTCCATACCGATTGTCGGCATACTTGTGATTTTTAATTCTTGAATAAGTACAAATTGTGAAAATAATGAAATGAATGCTAAGTACTTGCACCTACATTTATTTCGTTCCTTTAAATATATTTTATAGTCGCAAGTGTTAAAAAATATACATTACGAATAAACTGGAAAAGTTCACCAAAGGTTCACCAACGGACTTGTTTCTCTCAATTATGCAAATAAGAAACTAATCGTGGTTGATTCAAAGTTAATCTAATGTACGTTCACTTAGTTGATAGCAACTACTGCCTCAAAAAGAATGACCAAGAAAATCGTAGCGACCATAGTGTATCGTATCGACCAAATCGTATCGGATCGTATCGTATGTACTTTGGTCGATTAATATATTTATCGAGTAACCACGTGTATCATTCTTATTTATACAATAAAGGAATATTTCATAAGTATGGAGGTACTCAAAAAAAAAGAAATTCTAAAACTCCAGTTGACAGATAGTAGGTATAAAGGTAGACAACTGAACTGGTAAATGGATCAATTGATGGATGGATGGATGGATGGAGTGAGTGATGGATGTGTGGCTGGATAGAAACAGATAACAAAATTAAAGAAAGAAATTAAGTTTGTTTAATGAGACATGAATATTTTAATAGTCATGTATCTCATGTTTCTATCTGCTCCCTCAAACAAGAATTGAGGGCAACGAGTTCAGTTCATAATCCCCAAATCAAGTTATTTAGTAAATATTATCAGGTGAGGCAGTCGAGCAATGAAATTTTAATTGAATTACGTATAGAATTACGAATATTATTACTAGGCATAGTTTTCCTCAAATGTCCCTAATACTGTACTTCAAGCCTTGGTAGTGCCAGGGTCGAAGTTTGTGTTATGTTTCCATTAAAATATATTAACTTCACATGGTCTCTGAAATAGCACCAGCAACAGTATCAACTGTAACAGCAGCAACAAGAACAACATATATCCATCCATCCATTCATCCTTCCATAAATACGTAGGTATCCAAGTACATTCCAACATAAGCCTAACTTTCTTGAATTTAATTAATTTAAAATATTTTTTTTCATTAATAAAATATTGTAACATCGACATGCTTATGTTGGAATATGAAATTCGACTGTCATGAACAACGCAACAATTCCCGTCGATAACGTATCACACTTTTGAAGATTACGGAAAATTACTTCAGCGAGAGAGAGAGAGAGAGAGAGAGAGAGAGAGAGAGAGAGAGAGAGAGAGAGAGAGAGGTGGGGTGGGGTGGGTTTAGTTATAACATCGAAATCAATTAATTATCACTGTATTAAATAATCATCCCTTAGTTGTTTTTAAAAAAACGACATATGCATTTAGTATATACATGTACCTGTTTTTTTTCCGGGGGGGGGGGGGGGGTTGTATTCTATAAATGCAAAAAAAAACCACAAGTAGTATCATAAAACTAATGAGAAAAAAGAAAAAATTCAGAAACATCATGGAAATGAGGTGGGTCTAACCGATGTAAAGTTTCAATAGGTTTCTCCAATATAATTCATCAACCGTATAATTGCCATATGTTAAAACTCTTAGAAATTTTAAATCGAAACTGGCAGCAAAACGGCTTGAAATGATTCAACCAACTACTTTTACTCCCGAACATGTAACATGAGAGGTGCTTGACAAATTTCGTCTAGTTCATCGGAAATGTGGTTTCAAAAATTACGCAAAAAGTACTTTCAACGGGTTATTTTGACGGGTTTGGTTTTTACTGTTTTGTAAAACACAGCTTGTGCGAACACAGTGAAAGTGAACTTTATTTGCATTTAGCCAATTGACCATCAGCAAGTATATACATATACATTTAAGTTTGTTACAAACATTGATGGTGACACGTTTAATACATAAAGGAAAACAAGTCTATCGAATTTACAAACATTTGATAAATACTAAGATATATACTTACGTATGCATACCCACATTCCCAAGCACACTCATACATGCATATATCCACGTGCACATTATATATTTATATACATATACCTATACACACGTTTACATAAACCTACACACATATATGCACATACATACATATTCACCGAGAAAGTGAGATAGGCACGTACGTGGCCCCGGGGTGCCGAGTGGTCTAAGGTGCTCGCCTTTACAGATCACTGACATCTCACCTCCGTCCGCGTGGGTTCGAGTCTCGGGCTCGGCCAACGTGGGTATGTGAGAAAGCTTGCTAGTAACTTCCCGTGGGTCGGTGGTTCTTCCCGGGGTTTTCTCGGGTTGTTCCTCCACCAGATATACTGGCCGCCATGTATAGCCTATCATATGCTGAAAAATGGAGTTAAACCAAAACCGCCATAGGCACGCACATAAACATGATGTATACATGATGTATGATATGAAGTAAGAATACAACAAGTTGATGTGTGACTTGTCAACTACTCAAGACTATGTTTGTTGAATCGCATTATCAATATATAAGTAGTATTCACAATGCTTTTCTTATTAGTATTATAAGAACATTATACATGAAATATGAGAGAAAGTAATGTATGTATTAATCATTAAAAATGAAGATGAGACGAAGAGAAAAAAAATTAGTAATAACTAATAACGAGCTAATTAAATCATGTAATTTTAAGTCGCATTCATCATATTATTATGTTCAATTAGTGCTCTATGAATATAATTTCCCAGATTTCTAACCTCGGTAGTTTTAGTGGAACTGAGTAATTTAATAAATTTCAACATACATGGTCCTTTACAAAAATAAGAGTTTATATACTTCTTTCTTCGGGGCAAATAACATTGGCTTTCTAAAGAACAAAGTGATACTCATCTTCCAGCACGTTGCAAAAAATACAAATTCTTTGATTTAGTGGGGTGCAATGTGGTCTCTTTCATCTCCCTGATTCAACATGTAAAGTATGGGCAGACATTCTTATTTTTGAAAGGGATTTTCTAAATTTTGTCCTGTTACTATATCTAAATACTCTTTATAGCCAAAATTTTGAGACAAATTTCTATATAATCTAGCTCTTGAAGATTCTCTGATTCTTCATTGCCAATTTTGAATAAACTGGTCAGATAGCCGTTGTTTAATTAAGGATAAGAAAACATTTATATTACCAACAGCTTGATTTGTCCACACTTCCCCCAGACCCAGACTATTTAATAAATTCCGGATTCACAATGCCCAATTTTTCTTTCCAGGACGGTTTTCTATGTCAGTAAGCATTAGATTATATATTACCGATATATATTTTCTATTATCTGAAGAGATTATCTTAGTCCAGTATTTCAAGATACGGTAATATCTATTGATCTGTAAGGGTGTCCTACCCAATTCACCATATACAAAATCATTTGGGGTAGATTTTTTAACCCCAAGAAGATTTTTGCAAAAATTTAAGTGCAACCGTTCAACAGCATTTCCTTCAATGAATCCCCATACTTCTGATCCATAATTAAGAATTGGTGAAATTAGTGTGTCCAAAATTTCACACTTTACCTTTGGGGGCATATTTCCGAACTTGTATAAATATTTATCCATTGCAAATAATGCTTTTGATGCTTGAGCACTTAAAGTTTGTTGAGCAAGTGTGAAAGAACCCACTGTTGTAAAAACAATTCCAAGAAATACAAATTTGTTAACAACCTCTAATTGTAAACCGTTATAGCTGAATGAAGAATCATCTGCTATTCTTCCTCCCTTGCGGAAAATCATAATTTTTGTTTTGTTTATATTAACGTTAAGGTGCCACTTATCACAATATGTACTCAAAGCACTTAGTCCCTTTTACAGACCCTGTTGTGACTCTGAAAGTATTACTAGATCATCTGCGTATATAACGAATGAATGCGTATTGAACATACCTGATGAAGCATGATATATACATTATATTAGGAATATGACTAATTATGAATACAAACTTGACGAAGCAACGCTATTACCGTGTGTTATTGTGTTCGCGATCAATCAGTCTTCCGTGACAATAAAATATCCTTGAAAAATTCATATGCAACATTTTATGATAAAAGAAAAAGACAATAAAATCATGCGCGACAAACAGCAGCGCGAAATTAAACACCGCAAAACTCCATAAGATCGGAAGAGCAAAAGTTTGGTACAGCGAAAAAAAACCGCTGTACAGCAGTCGGTTCAAATTGAAATGAAGAATGACTTGAAATTGTACGAAAGCCCCGATGAGAAAGCAAACTTTGTAGAATTTAGATTAAAGAATACATAGAAAGTGGGTCGCCGTGACCTTTTGTTTTTAAAGTGACTTACATTCTTATCCCATTTTCATAGAAACGTTACGCTTATAACTCTAGGAATTCTTCACTAGATATCTTCAAACAGCCATAAGTCGCATAAGTAGACGAATGTGGCCTACTAATACCTTGTATGGTTTAGATCTTGCAAGGGCCACTGTCAGCACGTGTTGTGTCAAAACATTTAAATTTTTGAAAGCTAAAGTTCCACCCCATCTCTCTCTCTCTCTCTCTCTCTCTCTCTCTCTCTCTCTCTCTCTCTCTCTCTCTATATATATATATATATATATATATATATATATATATATATATACATACAAGCATGTAGGTGAGTAATTTAGTCTGAATATCTGTCAAACTTTATGTATCTTTACTGACTATGCAGTCATGTGCCAGCAATGAACACTAGTAAGTAAAAACGTACAATGCAAACTTTTGGCCAGCTGTGTAGTAGAAAAATATGACATCAAATATGGCTAGAAAATAGACACAAATTCGTGATCAGTTATTGTCAAAGATTCTTCTACAACACTTCAATTAATTATCCAATTATTCAAAACTGGCCTTTGATTCCAATGAAATATAATATTTCCTTTTTCCTTGTGTTGACAACGTCTATCGTATCTTCTTGATCATTTTTAATAATTTTTCTTTGATTTGATCATGGGAAGGTATCAGCCAGCAGATTTTCATGATGCGTTTAATTAAATTTTCGAACAGGTTATAGTATTTCCTCTCATGATTTGCGATAATTATGACTAGTTTAATAAGGATTGCGGGAGTTTTGACTCTTCAATGTCATTCTGTTTGTAAGTATGTCGAATTGTTAGGGTTATAGCTGACACGTATGCAGACAATGACGTAAGAAAATATTACGAGTAAGTGGGAGCTAACTGCATTAGAAAACTTTTATATTTAAACAGTATTTAGCAATTTCAGACATGGCAATTTATTAATTTATCTCCAAAGAATTTTGCGGTTTCTTTCTTTTCTTACAAATTTGACCGGTTCTTAGGATATCGTTATGAGCGTATAGAACTGTCCTTTCTCAAGCCTTCCTTTCCTTTATGTGGCTTAAAAGGATCTGATTTCACGGGAATTCTCGTGTCTAATAATATAATGGTAGATGAATGTCACAAAGCAACAAAAAATGTTGTTAATTCTATCTTTTGAAAAATACCTGTCACTTTTTGTCAACAATCTTGCCTCCATTAAATTTGTCGTCGTCATTGTCATTACACTGTCTTCATGGTCATAATTCTTACCCAGTCTTCGTTGTTTTGGCCTTTACACAAACTTTATCGCCATTGTCTCTACAGTCTTCTTTGTCCTTTTCCTTATACAATCTTTGTCGCTATATTCTTACAGTCTTCGTTGCCTTTTCGGCTTTGCTGTCTCTGTTGCCAGTCGTATCGCTATACGATACATAATATAGAAGTCCCGATACGATACATAATATAGAGGTCCCGAAACGATACATAATACAGAGGCGCCGATACTATACATAATACAGAGATCCCGATACGATACATAATACAGAGATCCCGATACGATACATAATACAGAGATCCCGATACGATGCATAACACAGAAATCCCGATACGATACATAACACAGAGTTCCAATTCGATATATAATGATGAGGATACGATACACAATACATAGTTCCAATTCGATATATAATGATGAGGATACGATACACAATACAGAGGTTCCAATACGATATAATACTACATTCCCGATACGATACATAACTTGCTTTAATTTCATTTCTATATGAACAACTAATGATAAGCTTAATTTTACCATCAAAATTAATGACTATCTTACTACTTCTTTTCCAACCGTTTTAAAACTTTAAGGTACAGTGTATTTTATTGTTAGAACTATCCATACTATTACAACAATGAACAAAACATATGATATAATACGAAAAACCTTCAGGTACGGTGTATTTTATTGACAGAACTATCCATACTGTTACAACAAGGAACAAAACATATGATACAATACGAAAAACCTTCAGGTACGGTGTATTTCATTGACAGAACTATCCACAGTTACAACAATGAACAAAACATATGATACAATACGAAAAACCTTCAGGTACGGTGTATTTCATTGACAGAACTATCCATACTGTTACAGCAATGAACAAAATATATGATACAATACGAAAAACCTTGTGGTACGGTGTATTTCATTGTCAGAACTATCCATACTGTTACAACAATGAACAAAACATATGATACAATGCGACAATCGTTAAGGTAAAGTATATTTTATTAACAGAGCTAGACATAATATTCCATAATAAACAAAACATATGATGCAATATGAAAACATTAAATCAGAATGCTAATTTAAAATAAGATAATCTACTTGCTTGTATTAAAAATAAAAAAATACGTATTCAAATTTCTCATATAACATTTGCCCTTATTAGCGTCCTCACGGCATATCATGAAAATCGTTCCCGACACTGGGGCGTAACACTTAACGACAAATCCATAATGTTCTATGACAAACAGAATATCAAACTAATGTTCCTTTGACGAAACAAATTGATGAATTTACATGTAATATAATATCATATTCAACTCGTTTCATAATTTCATATAAAATGAACAAATGCGTAAGAGCTATGCATTTCTAATAATGTATCCTGTGTATCAAAACAGGGTCTGGAAACGACATTATGTATCTTCATAAAGTATCGATAATCTCGATATGTATTGTTGTTTTTTTACAGTTCTACTTATTTTTTGTTGTAAAAACATGTTCTTCTTGTGTAATTAATTTTCAGTCATGAAAGCCATCACCGCACAATTACGTCGTCACCTTATTTCCCGCGGTAATTTTTATATCATCCCTTGCATCAAATAATCATTGTATCGCCTGGCACAATCTGTCTAAATAATTTTTATTCCTTTATTATTTATTTATAAATTGGCAGTATCTTATATTTCTTACTTTTCCAGAAATAAAACCGTCGTTTTAGCAGCTTATAATTAGCAAATTTTTTTAGTTAACTATTTTACCTGTAAAACGTTACCTACTTATTTGTCGTACTGTCAAGTTTTGTGAAGTGACAATTAAATTGTAAAGATAAGGTAAAATAATAATTGAAAAATGCATTAAACATAATTCGAACTTTCGATTCACATACGTGTATTGTGCACACCTTATAAAATAGTATATATATATATATATATATATATATATATATATATATATATATATATATATATATATATATATATATATAGAGAGAGAGAGAGAGAGAGAGAGAGAGAGAGAGAGAGAGAGAGAGAGAGAGTCTTATCTTGGACACACCCCAACCCCATCCCACACATTTCCTTAAACCGCTATCCAATTTAAACACCGCTGCGTAAAATATGTTGCCCATCTTCATCCTCTGCTCATATTTAGGTTGTCGAGTCGCACATCCTCGTCTTTTCAGGTAAGTAACTCTACGTCAGACATAAACTATTTTTTTCATTATATTTATTGTTTTTAAATATTTTTTATCTCATGTTAAGGTGACATCTTTGTTGCGAGTAACTCCTGCTATATGTCGACTGAGATAAATCTGCAATACGTTTATGTAACCCAAGATGGTATGAGCCACCTTGAGGGAGAACAGGTTGTAATATTTTATTCTAAAGACACAAATAAATCAGAAATTAATAATTATTTTAGATGTAATACTCGAGACACTCCACTTACCGTTTCAGTCACTACTCTACAGAGAAACTGAAGTACTCAGTAACTATCTGAAATGAATAATCAACATATTCACTGTTGCCATATAAGATGGATTCAAAACCATTGTGTTTGTTCTTGCATATTCACTGTTGGCATATAAGATGGATTCAAAACCCTTGTGTTTGTTCTTGCATATTCACTGTTGGCATATAAGATGGATTCGAAACCCTTGTGTTTGTTCTTGCATATTCACTGTTGGCATATAAGATGGATTCGAAACCCTTGTGTTTGTTCTTGCAGATTTATCCCTCTTGAGCTATATTACACTCCATGCCTTGTGTTTGAAACAGGGATTTCGAATTCAGAACCACCGGTAAGAAATAGGGCATTCCTGCAACTTCGTGAATAACTATAATATACTCTCTTTGGTCAAGATGTAATTCCTAATGTAATTCCTTTACCTCCTCTTTTCTTAATTTAGAAAACTTACCGATGAAAAGATTTGTATGTACAATTTCAATATTATTTTTTAAAGCGTCGATAAAAGAGGCAAATTGACTTAAATCGATTAAACTGAGAGTATGAAGAAATAACTTGCTAAGCAAAGCAAGAGCACCATCTGGGTATCAGAACGCAGCAGTTAAAGATATTTGGTTGAAGGTATCCGTCTTGTGTGGGATTTTGTATTGCAAATAGGTAGATACACTTAATTTGACACTAATGATTTCACAATTCGTGTTATACGAACCTTTACGGTAAATGGGAAGAATACCATTTTGTTGTTGGGGTTATCTAGGTTCAGACTTTGGGATGGCAGGTTTAACACGAATTGGTGACATTCTTTATCATCTTAATTAGATTTTCTGGAATGAAAAAGTGAGGAGAGAAGTTAGAATCCTATTAGTGGCATTTTTATATACCTTCTATAAACTTGTTCTAGCTACTCGTATTACTGGTACGACATCATCGGTTTGCATTTAAAACATTAAGGGAGTGTGAATGAAGAAAATAAGGTGCAATATTTCGAAAGATGCTCTAGGCTATTTTTAAAGTAAAAGACACACTAAACTCACATGATCTTTGTCCCTTTTTCAACGTGTAGGTATCGTATTTTTCTGTGGCGCAATTGATTGGTTGTTTTCTTCTTTGTATAGGTAATAGTACCCTCATCCTGACTATTACAAAACCCAGCACTCGAGACCCTTTCAGAATGAATAAGAATTTACTTTGAAGAATTGACCAGAAAAACAAATCGAAAGCATGAAAAACTGTAATGATTTTGCGATATCTTTTTAAATACAGGATGTTTAATTAAAAAACAAAACAAACTTGCTTATCAATCATATATGTCTAGAATACACACAGTACAATTTATTACCTAAAGAAAGGGGTATATTTGAATGCATATTAATGCCAATCATAGTAGACTTTATCAGCCATGGTCTTGAAAAGCTGTTGCAGCCAATGCTGCTGTTTGAAAAATAGAATTTTTAGAATTAACTCCTGAAGGATAGCAACGGCTCATGATAAAATTGTCATTAAACTTTGGGAAATTGATGAATGAAACAAAAGATATACCTAACATTGTTGTAGCAAAACGTAACGTATTATTTTAACTGATGGTAAAAGCGAAACACTTGATTTGGGAAGTACATTGGCTCTTGTTCATAATAAAAGAAAGGATTGGTCAAGAAGAGCCACAGGCAAGGAAAACAGTGTTAGTGAAGTCAAGAGAACCCTGTGGCAAGGAGAACAGTTTAAGTGAAGTAAAGAGAAGCCACAGTCAAAGAAAATAGTGTCAGTGAAGTCAGGAGAAACCTGTGGCAAGGAGAATGATTTAAGTGATATCAAGAGAAGCCACAGACAAGGAAAACAGTGTTAGTGAAGTCAAGTGAAAGAACCCTGTGGCAAGGAAAGCAGCCAAGAGAAGCATGTTGCAAAGAAAACAGTATTAGTGAAGTTAAGAAAAGCCTGAGGCAAGGAAAACAGTATAAGTGAAGTTAAGAGAAGCCTATGGCAGGGAGAACAATATTAGTGAAGTTAAGAGAAGCCACAGGCAAGGAAAAGAGTGTTAATAAAGTCGAGACGGACGAAGACCCGTGCATTACTAAACGTGCAAATTTGGACGATTTGAGCTTTGAATGTGGAGTAGTTGTAAAAATCCTTAAAAAAAAAGGAAATACAAATTACAAGAGCTGAAAAATTGTTCGAAGGATCGTTTGAAAGTTTCAGAGTTGTCATCATGAAGCTCCACTGTGGACGTTCACAGCTGCGTTTGGAGTTCTTACCAGATTGTAATAGAAATTATACAGATCATAAACCAGACAAAATAGAAATGATACAGATCATAAACCAGACTTAATAGAAATGACACAGATCATAAACCAGACGTAATAGAAATGATACAGATCATAAACCAGACGTAATAGAAATGATACAGATCATAAACCAGACGTAATAGAAATGATACAGATCATAAACCTGACGTAATAGAAATGATACAGATCATAAACCAGCCGTAATAGAAATGATACAGATCATAAACTAGACGTAATAGAAATGATACAGATCATAAACCAGACGAAATAATTGTACACAGATACATATGTTCAGAAATGATCGGCATAAAATATTCGGAATTTTCAGTCACGAAGCTTGGTTTAATTTATTTCTATACGCAATGTCCACGAACTTTTGGATCAACCCTCGTGTTTATAAATCTATGTGCCTGTGTGTGTGCGCGCTTGTGAGTGTGTGCACGCGCGCCTGTGTGTGTAAATATATATAAAGAGAGGGGGGGGGTATAAAAGTGTGCTCAAATTTCCTTTTATTAGTGACTATTACCTTGCAATAGTCAGAAGAAGCGCCATTCAATGCATACTTATTAATAGAGGATTCAATCCAAAATTTAAATTGCTTGGTACAAAATCTCCTTTTCCTTCTAGGTAAACACATTGCAGATGCAAATAATCTTCTAAGATTAAGAATACATTATTTATTTATTTATTTTATTTAATTTCACCCAAAATAGCCTCTCATGTTTGCATTTATATTTTTGCGTAGTAAAGATACTTGCTAAAAATATGATTGGAAATATTCGTAGATAATTTACATCATTTGATCTAGGAAACAATTAACGGTCTTTCATTAACATGGAATGTTTAACTGTTTATTATGGGCAATTTTTTGATGAGTATAAAATGTTTATCACCATTGTCTGCTTATCAAGCGCATTCACATTTTGATTCGAATGCATTGTATGCATTTCAGATACAGATTGGGGGAAAGATAAAACTGATAGTTGCATTTACTAAGTATAATCTAGTACTATTTCTGCTATTGTTTAACACTTACTGGAGACTGTTTATTTCAACCGTTTACAGACGTATTTTTGCTTGTGGTACTGGATAGTTTGTAAATCGATTTTGCGAAATATGCGATATCCTTGATTCATTCATACGTGTTTTTTGATAAATATAATACATGTTGTTCAAGCATCTGTAGATTTATCTACCTAATACATTAACTCGTATTCGAAAAATATATATGAAACTGATTTTCTTTTTCTTTGCACGACCAGTATAATGCATAAATGTAACGCAGACTTTCATAACCCAAATATTCCTATCAGCATTTCTTATGTAAGTTTAAACGTTGCATATTTTTAGAAGAAAACTCATTTACATCTACCATTATGAAGGTGTTTTGATTTAAGTGTCTCTTCAAATGATACTGGTTGATAAAATGGTATGCATTAGAATATGTGAGAAGTAAGAAGACTATGCAAGGAACGTTTTGAAAACTGGCTCAGTGTTTTAGGCAGAATTCTTGTAATTAAATCTGAACAAAATCGTATTACATATTAATAACAGTCAATTTCATAATATGTATTATATATCAGAGAAAATATTGTAGTAAATATAATTTCTTTTCTTTAAAAAAAGGAAAAAATAAAAGGAAAAGAAATGAGCTCACGAAAGGCGAAACATTTATCTAGACAGGCTGAATATTTTACGTGACGCTGTTTCGACGTGTTAGCATACTTGTATAACTCTTTTTTTTCGGGGGAGGAGGCGGAGGTTTTTTTTTTCGGGGGAGGAGGCGGAGGTAAAAGAGTTGTAGGTATTGCTCTTGATCAACTAAAGGAAAGAACTCAGATCATATTTATTCGCAGTGAGCGTCATTTGTGTATTCTATGATGTTGACAAGACAGCATAACTTAAATGAGTGTTATCGAAGCAATTCAATACAGTAATCCCTTCGTAACTCAATTATCAAAAACTCGAATTAGCGGCATTACACAAAACCTTCTCTGTTTTTCAAAGTTTACAAGAAATAAAATGAAAAACGAAAACTTAAACAACAATAAGGCACTTTTGCATATTTCCAGAAATTTGAAATTTGTATAACGTGCTTTCTTCTCACCGAGTAAATCCTTTTGAAAAAATTATATATATTTGTCATTGACCTTTCTTTATTTCCTCGGCCCCTCTATTTTCTTCCCCAGCAAGAAAACTTTCAGTTGACACAAACTCAGCTAAGACAATTTGGAAACAATTGTTGAGATGATTTTAGTTGCGTGTACGAATTCTATTCTGAATAATGATTATGTCCGAAAATAAGAAGATAAATATACAAAACTGGATCGTCAAAAGACCATCATACGTTACTTACAGGATTTACTCAAAAGACCATCATACGTTACTTACAGGATTTACTCAAAAGCTGTATGTTTAGTTTATTTACTAAGAGCAGAGTGTGTAAACTGTATACAACAATACTGTCTCTAAGCGAAGCAATAACCAAATATGCAATATCGATCTATTCAGCTTTTCTTGAGATTTAAAATCAGATTGATTATCAAAAATTGACTTTTTCATTCATCCTGTTTATTAGGTTTTTATGTCACAAATCTAAGAAGTATTCCAGCAGATACTTTGGTAACAACTAACAACACCGTTCGAAATTAATAAGGTATATCACAAAAGTTTAGCGACCATAAAATTGAGTGAGGTAACCTAATTGATAAGAAACATTATGCATTAAATCGTTTATAATAAATTATCAAAGAGTGGTCATCTGCACACATTTTACGTTTCAGATATGCATTATTAAAAGTGTTCTCTCAAATATAATGACACTAATACATTAATATATCATAATTTGTAGTATTGTATAGAAACAAAATCACATTAAATCACATTAACAGGAAATCTTGCAATAATTAAATTATAAATTATATATATATATATATATATATATATATATATATATATATATATATATATATATATATATATATATATGCTGTAAAGTTGACTTTTGATTGGTTGATCCGATGTGTCATGTGATATATTACAATATTACATATCTACATTTCCAGTGGCGTGTCAAGAAATTATGTCCCCACGACAAAAAATCTTTATTCTAGGACCCGATCCCAATATAATTTCGCATGTCTGTTGGGAATTATGGGCCCCCACTGGTCCTTCACACACACACACACACACACACACACACACACACACACACACACACACACACACACACACACACACACACACACTTCCCCTCCCCTCCGGCAGTTGCGGGTTGCTTGGGCGGTTTCTACGCCATAGTAAATATCGTATGGTATTATTACACCACATTTATGATTTCATGCAGCTACATGAGATTAATTTTGCTAAAACAAATTTAACTGCTTCTCGTCCCAAAAATAAATTCCTTTGCGTCGGTTAAGGTAAAATGTATTAGTTCGTAAAAAGTGGATGTTCTATATTCCTGCGTAAATACCAGATATCTTTCAAATGTAATACAAGAACAAAAATGGCGAAGCCACGAGTTAAAATGTTTTTTTTTTGGTATACCACGAGATGAAATATATCCGGTATGTATGCAGGAAAAGAAAACTTGCTTCTGAATCAAAGTTTTGAAGATTAAATTCACTCTTCAGCACACCACCCCCACCCCCACCACCCTTTTCATAAGTTCACCTCAATTTCAATCGCATTTATTGGCTGATCATAAAAAAGAAAGAAAAAAGAAAAGAAAAAAATGCGATTGAGAGAACGATAGGTTTTGGATGTAATCATCTATGTAATAAATGAAATTATTGACATTTTGTAAACAATTTCACTCTATCGGACCACAAAACAAGTTTACTTGAGTGATGCAGCACACCTGAGTTTTTGCATTGTTGTCAAGGTTGTTAAAGGGACATAACTTCGTAAATAAGTAAAGAAGGCAAGTCAGATATCTTAAAAAAATAATTTCCGTGCCTGAAAGGTTATGCATTTTCTAGTCATCGATCAAGCTCACAAAATGCTCGTTTTCTTTCTGCAAGTTTATATATATATATATATATATATATATATATATATATATATATATATATATATATATATATATATATTCTACATGTGGAAATATAGAAATTAAAAAAGTAAGAAAAATATTGTACCAATAATTTTCTATATTTCACACTTAAGTATATAATAAAACTTCATATTTACCTCAACACATACATCGCGAACCCCCTCCCCAACACAAAACAGCAAAGGTTCCCTAAGTTTGGACTTAAAACAAGGTCTTACTCAGGAGATAATAAAGAACACACACACACACACACACACACACACACACACACACGTGTAGAACAATAAATTATGATATTTCGGCACAGAAAAGCAATACTATCAAGTATAAGGTAAAGTTCAAAAGTGAAGTAAAAGAACAAAGTAACAGGAGAATAAATTACATGTCTCGGAAGGGATATAGTACGTGTGCAAGTAGTTATGGGGTTCGATATGGGGAGAATCATGACACTTAGGGATCAATATGAATTTAACATTGGGCCGCATTTTTAAAAATCACACTATGAAGGGGGTGGGTGGGGAAAGGGGAATTTAATGTTGAAAACGTTCATAGATTAAGCATTGGGGGTCAAGGAGGGAGAGTTTACATCACGGTTTGGTCAGCATGGAGGTGGGGGTGGAAATTCAACATTGTGGGTCACTATGAGAGGAAAAATTAATTTAATCTTAATCATGTCCATAGGTGTAAAATTGTGGATCAATATGGGTCGTATGGGAGTTTAGCATTATACGACCATTTTGAAGAATAGACACTCTGATGGGAATGGTGAATTTAATATAAAAAACATCCACAGGTTTACTATTTTTGATCACTACTCGTCCCTTTAAGAATCAAACATTATCCTGCCATTTTAAGTAAGAAATTAGGCCTGTAAAGGGAATTTGACTTGGGCTGCCATTGTTGGAATAAATGGGTCGGTATTGGGTCTCATGGGAATTTAACAGTGTGCATCACTATGGGGATCTAACACACTTAATGACAATTCAACACATATCCTTACTAACCTGATAATATAAAACAACTAAGATGTCCATAGAGGTAACGTAGACAATTCACATGACAGGTAAAATTCATAATGGCGGCCGTATGAGGCTATATAGATAAAGGAAGAGCGTTTTTCACATGGTGTTACGACAAGGGGTAAATGTAACAAAAGAAAAGACTCAAACAAGCTTTCAAGATTTAAAACACAAATATTTAATTTCCTAAAATATTAAAATATTTCAACAAACAATCAAAGTGAAAGAATTAAAAAATAACTTACAGTATAGAATATCCTTAAAAGTACTAAATTGTTCTATTGTTCACTGATCCGGAAGTTAATCCAAATTATTCCGAATGAAGAATATTCCGAATGAAAACACCACTGTGCTGATGTACTAACAAGAATCAGTTCTATGCAAATATTGTTAATTCCAAGTAATCCTTGTGAATATGGAATATCACACAAGTTCTAGAAATGTTTCCGATAATTCCAAGGGAGCTGAATAATTCTTAAAGTTGAAGTAGCAGTACTAAATCCAAAATGTACTGTATATCTCTGAAGCAGAATACCATACACAAAATGAACCAATCTCGTTTATGACCTCTCATGCTGACAAACTATATAGAAAAATGACGAACGCTGTGATTACATCTATTTTTATAGTTTCTGTACTGCGTCATTGAAATACAAATAAAATCCATTTCTTATTCCGTCTCAAAATAACAACTCGGTATTTACGAACTTATTCTACTTCTAGTCAACAGAAAATGAATCACTCACTGAATTACGAAATCCATGTCAGAACATTGAATGCAAGTTAAAATGATAATACATTTAGCACGCGCTAGTCACATGATATGACTCATGCTTCAACCTACAATACCAATTTTCCCAGGACCAATGTACTGGGTCACATTGAAATTACCGTATATGTGCACTCTGCAAAACGACACCTATTATACAGAGGTCATAAACCAATAAAACTATACCATTATTTAAAAGAAATGATACATAATTCCGTAACACATGGTGGCACTCATATATACAACATAGCTGTCATTAGACCCAGATTAACAGTTGTTTCAAATTTCCGAAACTGAGATAAATAGAAACAGAATATTATTTTTAAATGACTGACTAAAAGTAATATTTAAATTCCGAAACCAACATGTAATCTACCTCAGACTAAAATGTCCCATAATATTATATTTAAAATTGTGGCCTAGACAAAAAGTATTACAAACAATTCGAATCTGACACGGAATTTGGTGGAGACTAACAAATCCGGAATAATATATCGAAAAAACATGGCCGAGACCAAAAGTAATATTAAAGTTCCAAAACTGACACGGATATTAGCCGAGACTAATAAAATCCGGAATATCTTATTGAAATGGCCGACAGTAAAGTAATTTTAAAATTCCAAAATTGACACAGAATTTACCTGAGACTAAAAAACGGGAATATTATATTAAAACATCGGTATAGTAAAGGACATAAAATGACATGCAATTTAGCGGAGACTAAAATAAAATCTGGAACAAATTAAAACAGTAAAAAATGAAACCCTGTAGCAACAAATGTAACATTGCAATATAAATTTTATAAAGTTTTGCTACAAAATTTCAAAATGGAGATTAATTGTAAAAACATGTAACCAAATTGTAAACGAAAATTTTAAAATACACCTTTTTTTTTACAATTAAACAAATAAAAATGGAAACAAAATACAAAATAAATTTTAAAAAATTAAAAAACAACACATTAACAGTAAAATAATACAATAAAAAAAAAAACAATTGAAAAAAATATTGTACAAAAATTATAAAATCAAGTAAGTTTTTGAAAAAAACAAATACAAACAAAATCTTGAAAGTTTACAACATTTAAAAATCTTTTAAAAACATACATTTACACAAATTTAAAAAAATTAAACAGTTATTAAATAATAAAAAATACAATTAGAGAAAATGCAGAGAATTTTAAACTAAAGTTTAAAAAACCCAAAGGTAACAAATAACAAATTTACAGCAAAAAAATTACAAAAGAATATATTTCTTAAAAATATCTGAAATCATTTGAAATAAAAAATGTAAATTTAAAAATATAACGTATTGCAATTTTTGAAACAATTATAAAGTAAAAAATAGAAATATTAAAAAGCAAAATCTCAAAAAATTACCAAAACAATATTTGAAAAGAAGATCACTATTTTTTTTAATGTAAAGCAAAACAAGCAAAAGTAAACTTTAGAAAAGAAAAAGAAAAATTGAAAACGAATTTGAAATTTAGAAAAGGCAAACACCATCTCTTACTAACCTACCCGCATCTTTACTGATCAGCACATCTTTATTGGCCAGTACTCACGCTTACTGACCACAATTTACACACATACAAACTAAGGCGTTAGGTTTATGTAATGTATGTGGAGAATTATGAGGACTAAGATCTATTCTTGCACCCACACATGCATACAAACGGTTGAGGGAAGGTAGAGTTATGTGATGGTCACTATCACACATAATTACTATCCAACACCCACCCTTACAAACAAAACACAGAAGGGAAAGACATAGGCGAGGGTCATTTACACCTACTTATGTACAAGAAAAAAACTCATCCTTGTTAACAAACAAACAAACAAACAAACAAATAAACAAACAAACCCATTCTTATTAACAAAACATTGGAGAGAACGGGAATCAAACCAACACACACACCACACTTACAAATAAAAGAGAGAAGGGAAAAGGGATAGTTGAGGATCACTCACGCCTACTTATTGACAAACAAACACACACACCCCTAATATCCAGCACTATACATACAATCAAAACAGAGGAGGGAAAGACGATAGGTGAAGGTCACTCACACCTACTTATGGACAAACAAACACACGTCCTTATTAACAAACAAACAAACAAACACAAATCCTTATTAATAAACCAACATAGAAACACACATCCTTGCATACAAACAGATAAGGAGTAGGGGCTATTTTTTCATTAATATTTTGGGGACAATGCATACATACATATATACATACACTCCTATATACCAAAAATCGTTAGGGGGTGGGTACGAACACTAATACATACATGCATACACCCACATACATGAAATATACAAACATATAATCACATAAGCCATTGATGGGAATGGAGTCAAACAAAAATAAAAACCTAGCATTTAAATATAAAAAATGCATTTTTGACTTAGAGGGAGAAGGCATAGACGAATAAATATTTTAAATAGTACAAGTTAGAGCGCTTTGGCATGTTTCGTTGATAAGAACGGTTAGGCCTTGAGTTCATCATATAAAGAAACTAATATTTTAAGAACTTCTACAACACCTTTTGATTATACACTTGTACGTTTTGAGAAAGTAAGGACAGCTTACAAAAATAAAGATCTTAATCATATCGCCGTGTTGTAGATACAAAATTGTATGAGCGAAAGAAATCTTCTATAAACTCGTCCAATAAAGGTTTCTTTTTAACCTCTTTTAAGTTTCAATGTTGTAAATGTAAAAGTTGACAAATACTTTGCTACCAAAGCACATATAATTAATTTTCTTTAATATTTTATCGATAAAAGAAACTTGGTTTGACACTGTCGTTTTAACTTAAAGACAGACTCAAACAAGTCAATGATAAACGCGGCAAACTTCTAAGCAGAAACTTAAGGCTTAAAATCCTTGCATCTGACAGTGTAAGAAGTGTATGCTGTGTAACTCAGTATATGCTGTGTAAGTCAGTATATGCTGTCGTTCGTTATTTTGTTGAAGTCAGCTTGCTCGCATGTGAGATACGAAAATAACCCTAATGTGTTATAGTGCGACCTTCACTAATGGGTGATCGTGACCCTCTCAGTCGTGTTGATGGTGATGGTAATACAATAACTTTTATTCTACTGTACTCTCTCTCTCTCTCTCTCTCTCTCTCTCTCTCTCTCTCTCTCTCTCTCTCTCTCTCTCTATATATATATATATATAGATATATATATATATATATATATATATATATATATATATATATATATATATATATATATATATCACGCACTACTGTGATTAGTTTTAAGGACACAATCATAATTTTATTTCTCCACTAATTCATTAATTTCTTCTTTTAACCAGTATTTCTCTCGTACATAAAACGGCGATTGTATGGACAATGTTAAACTTCCCTGTTTTATGAGTTACGGATAATATTACTCTTTTCTTGATAAGTACAGACATGCAATGTAC
>JAQPZY010001176.1:367500-545000 GCA_029931535.1 Margaritifera margaritifera
TAATAATAATAATAATAATAATAATAATAATAATAATAATAATAATAATAATAATAATAATAATAATAATAATAATAATAATAATAACAATGATAATAACATGATGTCACTAGAGGAATGTGATGCTGAACAAACTAATAGGAAATAAATTGATACACGGTAGGTTAAGCATAACACTTAAGGACTAGGCATTAAGTCAAATTAACCTTGCTTTCGTATCTGCAGAATCAAATATTTCGCTTTTTGACCAAGTTGATTATCGACCAAGTTTATTATCGTACCATCTGTGATTTGAATCAATTTACAGCACTTAGATAGATTGGAAAGTGTGTCCGGCTAAGTTAAAATGGTTGGCGATTTTTGTGTTAACCTTGTTTCTGATATGGCTTTTGTGATTGTTCATAAAGAAAAAAAATATATATAAAGGTGGGCTAGTAGATCCTGAAAAGCGATGTAGGCATCTTATTACTTGTTCAATATCCAATTTTCAGTATGCAGTAAGCACAATACTAAAGAACCATATATAGTTTAGACTAAGAACTGGGTATGTAAAGACAGAGGACAGACTTGTCTGTTTTCTGGGCTCCATTGCGTTAAAATATAGTGTGTGGTAAACAACAACAACAACAACAACAACAGCAACACTTATACTACCTAACAACTGCTACCACTACTACTACTACTGATAATATCTTTTTTATGAGATGATAATATATTTGGCGTTTCTTATATATTGTTCTATATAAAACAAGAAATAAAAATGTCATAAAAGATAAAATAGTAGAACATACATACAATCACCACAAAATTCTTGCATAGAAAAATGTTTAGAATATTACAGCTAAAATGAATGCCTGAAATACAATAAACACTAACGTCCAATGATTTCATTAAGATAACATAACATTCAAACAAAATGAAATAAAATTGAAGTGAGAAAAATTATTTGTTTTGTATCAAGGCAACAAATTACATTGGTTTAGTCGGAATTGCACAGTCACAAAACGCACGATTCAGACCAATCATTCACAAAACGCACGATTCAGACCAATCATTCCCAAAACGCACGATTCAGACCAATCATTCACAAAACGCTCGATTTAGACCAATCATTCACAAAACACACGATTCAGACCAATCATTCACAAAACGCACGATTCAAACCAATCATTCACAAAACGCACGATTCAGACCAATCATTCACAAAACGCACGATTTCGACCAATCATTCCCAAAACGCACGATTCAGACCAATCGTTCACAAAACGCACGATTCAGACCAATCATTCACAAAACGCACGATTCAGACCAATCATTCACAAAACGCACGATTCAGACAAATCATTCACAAAACGCACGATTCAGACCAATCGTTCACAAAACGCACGATTCAGACCAATCATTCACAAAACGCACGATTCAGACCAATCATTCACAAAACGCACGATTCAGACAAATCATTCACAAAACGCACGATTCAGACCAATCATTCCCAAAACGCACGATTCAGACCAATCATTCACGAGAAAACATGCCTCTCACTATATATATGTGTGTTTGTCTGTGTGTATGTGTGTGTGTGTGTGTGTGTTATAATCGTATTCCTGAGAAATACGCAAAATGATATTTTCGTCAGTAGTCTACAAAAAAGCAACTTGAATTACAAAATTCGCGTAAAATATGCAACTTTAATTCCGAAATTAGCGCAATATAATGCGTATGGACAACCTAATAAACGATGTCATTCGCAAAATAATAACATTGTTCAAAGCTTTTTCTTTAAATATATTGGGTCTTTTTATTTTTTTTATTTGTTATTTTTTTTTTTCTCAGTTTGTTGGAGGGGAAAGATTTTCTTTGAAAAAGTATCAATGATTGTAACTTTTATTTCGCCAGAAATAGAACACAAACAATAAAAGATGAACTATATTTGGTAAAGTTTTATAACAATTATTCTTTTTTTGCTGGATATATCTGCTCTATTATTCATATTTCTCATATATTTAGTGTTTGATCAAGCCGGTCCCTGTTTGTTGACTAGATGAAAAAAATAGTTTAAGTGTCAATTGCGTGTAAAATCAAATTGAAATTGTCTCAAAGACCTGGTTAGGGTCTCGAAAATAAGCTGTGTGCCTCTCTAGTCACCCTGCTTCAGAAATTGTCCAATCAACAACCACTTCTCTCTCCTTGATACATTTGCCTTGAAAATTCAATATGTTTACTACTTGTTCCGTACAAGTTATGATTTCAGTTGGAATGTAAGATTATGTTTCATAAGATAATTTCATTAAAGGCTCTTTTATCGTTTTTTAAATCTGCACACGTAGCAACAAATCTGACTGACAGAATTATCATGCTGTTCATTAGAGGCAAGTCTCAATTAATCTCTTAAATAGGAAGTTGACTGTCTTCTAACTAGACCCTATCCACGTTTTGTTGTCACTCTATTGTACATCTTTTTAGGGAATTGAAATATACATGTGACAGGTTCTATTTGGACGAACTCAAGCGTGAGCAGACTGTCTTTAGAACGCGAGGACATTGTTCGATTGGATAAGACCCTACAACAGTGTGCCCGCCTAGTTCCTGACAAAGGTATGCTACGTCAATTCGAAGTAGCGGTGATTTGTCAAATTACAAAAGACTTGTGGCCAAATAATGCATTTTTCAAGAAGCCCCCTCTAAGTCAGATTAGTGCAAATTAGCGACTCGTGTCGTCAGAATCGGATTACTCGAAGAAGGGGAACATAAATTTCGTTATCTGTCACATATTAGTCCGGTGTTCTCACGAAAGGAAATCTGGAGAAGCGAGAGATAATCCGCCAATACACGAACATACGTACTCATGCCATGCCCATGGAGAGATAATTAACTAATATCCAAATTTCCTCTGTGACAGCATCTTTTCCCGGTTGTCTTTAAAAACTGTTTTGATTATCTTGTTTTGTCACACGCTGTCTATTTGAGCATCTTCAGCGACTTGACGACGAATTATGTTTGGAATTCTCTTCTTGAACGAAGAGTCTGTGGATTCCGATGGAAATGTTTGAACTAGTTAGCATGATGTATTGACGCATTTGTAGATGACACCGAGAAGTGGTCATTTCTCGCTCAGAAGAAAACTTATCATTTGCTCATGCATCTAAATATATGTTGGCAACAATCTAGAAGAGAAAGCAGAACTGATTATATTCATTCTCAATTGTATTCAGGAACAAATCTTTTAATAGCAATTATTCTTTGAGATTTTAAACGCTACTGTGTTATTTTTTAAAAAAAACTGTCTTCTTTGGCATTGGTAAAGAGTCAGTGAACGTACTTTTGTGCCGCAAGAATTCAATTCAAGAGATAACTTTAAAGGCAATAGGCCATCTGCTGAGGAAAACAAATTATTGTAAAATTACCAAAGTCTGCAAAAACAAACAAATTCAAACCTTAAATGGCCACAACTGCAACTATTTCCGGACAAACTCCGTTTCACAGTATTGACGCCATACTGGGTCTCAGAGAGGCCGCTTACTATAATCAAAGCTGTATGAAAGCGGACATCAGAGGCTTCCACAGAGCACCAGAGGACGCAATGAGAACTATGGACATTCCGGAAAACATCACTGAGACTAAAATTCAGGGACATAAATCTGCGAAAGTAACGAATGGTAGGTAATTATGTATATTCATATATGAATATTTTACATTTTCTTTTGTGAAATTGACAATTTTTAGCTATTTTAGAAACATTTTAGTAAAACACCATGACACCGTCACCGGACACAATAAAAGAAAAATATAATCACTATCCTTTTGAATGTATATCTTATATTTGGTATATTTATTGTGCAACTTCTTGACAAGATTTACGCTTCTTTAAGGTTTTCAGAATTCTATCAAATTTACAGCATATATTTATTTCAAAAGGAATGCGGTTTGTAATTGCCTCAAAAATTTTTTGTTATTTCTCGAACTCATATTCTAGTGGTAACGTATTGTCCTTTGAACACTGCAATTCAAAAGAGACCTACGGTAAAAGTTGAATGAAGCTTTACGTGGCAACGATAAAGTTTCAAATGACGGAGTTTAGAACTTTACTTCTGAAATTAATCGTTTCAGGCATACATATTCTCCGATTCTTTTCTCCACAGTGCACTTCAGATTGATTGTGAACATGAATCGTTGTTATATACTTTTAAATATATTTTTTAAAAAGTCACGACTAAATAAAAAGTATAGTTCAAAATAGTTTTTGTTTGAACCTACGAGTGTGTCAATAAATCAATACTGATAAAATGTACTCAAAATAATAAAAATATAGAACAATGTAAGAAAACAAAATGCTCAATGGATTCTTTTAAACGTACATTAGTAAATGATATTTCTACAGTAATCCAATGCTTGTAAACATCGTTGTTAAACTTGTCAATTTTTTTTTCGTGAGTAATTTCTCTAAGTTTTTGCAAGAATATCATACACGTAATAACCCACATATACTTTTTCTGGACTCAGAATAACATACTACATAATTCTGCGTATCTGTCTTTCTCATGTCTACGTTTCTTAATAATGTATTTTATATAGGTATTCAAAAAAATTAATAAGAGCGTTAATATCTATTACAAGTCATACATACCACTATTGATTGCTAACAATTCTGTTTTACCTGTTTTTACCATTTAAGATTATCAATGAGTCAAAGTCAAAGAAAACAAAGACCACCAATTCTGCAAATACATCCTTGGATTATTGATTATGTCTTCTTTTTTCCATTTGGATTTTTTTTTCTTTCTAATTGCTATGAAAACAACCAAACTCTTTAATCATGTTCGAGAATGTTTCATTAACTTGATCAAAGGACGATTTGAAATATGGATTCCAACTCAATTTGTTAACGTTTCTTTTCTTCTTCTTCTCTCTCTCTCTCTCTCTCTCTCTCTCTCTCTCTCTCTCTCTCTCTCTATATATATATATATATATATATATATATATATATATATATATATATATATATATCTTTCTCTTTTAATCTATCTATCTAACACATACATATGAATGAAGTAGAACTACTAAAAATGGTATATACGTGTATGTGATTTAGGAGATCAATACAGGTTTCAAATAATTTTTTCTTATAATCTTAGAACCATTTATATTGGAAAAATAATATTCTTTCAAGTAAAGCATAATAAGCATTTATTGGTATGGAAAAAAATGTAAATTTGGTTTGATAGTAAATTAAATCTAATATATATTTGTGTGATACTAATAAAACACCTAAGAATGGGCACTTAAGGCAAGGCTATCTGCAACTTAAATTCTAATTTCATTCGCCCCTGATGAGGCTCTTTATTTTATTAAATAACCATCACTTAATTCAAAGTGAGAGAATGGATATTTTCCAACCCAATCTAATTTAAATTTGGGCCCACTCCATAAAATTAAAAAAAAAAAACACCCCCAAAAATATGAATCAGCGAAATGGTTACCTTCTGAGTTTTGTTTGTTTGGTACATGTACGATAAATGAAATGTTAATCAATTAAATCCCGTACTTGATTAGTCTGAGTCATTTTAACTTAAGATAAATTCAGACATATACAAAATATGTACATTCTTTTGATTTAGTTACTAAAATATCTTTTGGAAAATTTCAGTCTGGATTTTGATTTATACAGTTTACTATTCTCTGATATCCACTATGTACTATCTCTCTCTCTCTCCCTCTCTCCTAACAAAGTTGCAGAAGTTCAGGAATTAAATTGTCCTTGCATCTGTTTCTTTGCAACAGATTTGCTATTTTGTAAGATTTTTTCATAAGTTTGTGTGTGTGGTGGGGTAGTTGTTGGAGGGAAGTGGTGCATTTAGGACAGACGTTGTTTTACAGTTTTCAAAGTTCTCAAGAATAATCGAACCAATTCTTCTTGATCAAATGTAAAAAAAATGTGTAATCATCTACTAGTAGTATACAACTTCCGGTTCCGAAACCATTTCTATCAGCTAACCGTCAAAAAACGGTGGACACAAAGTATGATACGGTATGTTTTGGTTTTACAAACGAAGCACGCACAGTATGATACGGTGTGTTTCGGTTTTAAAAACGGAGCACACTAAGTATGATACGGTATGTTTCTAAACTAGAAGACCTGTTGATGTTATCAAATAGGTTTTCTTCATTAGTTCGATTTTGTTGATAACATTTCATAATATTTGTCATCCCTATAATAAATATCTTCATTAAATAAACTAATGTTTTTCTACCAATCATCACTTTATTTTATCTTCTGCTTTAGCATCGTGAGACATGGATGTAACTTTTCCAGCGTCGACGTCAATGATGTTAAAGGGTTGTGTTAAAGAGTTTGATATTCAGATGTCAGATGCGGGATGGGGAGGGGGAGAAGATGTCAGATGCGGGATGGGGAGGGGGTGAGGAAGGTACATTATACGACGACATGAAATCATAAAAGAAGTTATAAGAAGGCTATATCATTTCTAAAATGTTTATAGTCACATTGTATTTGGCAAATGAGTTATGCACCGAGATATCATTACTTTCTAATTTAGTCGAATACAAGTTCTAATAGGTTCAAAACTTCTATATTGTTTCAGGCACTTTTAAATAGAATCCTGACCGCATGTCCCATCATGAGGTAAAATTTCGCAGTAATTTGATCAAAACTGTTACCAACACAGTATTAGTGTTTAATTCTATATATTGCTAAATTTAATCTAAGGCATGGATGACCCTGGAGATTGTAAGCTTATACGACATTTTCTTAAGTCTGTGACAAAAGCAAAGGAAATAATAAAAGGATAAAAGAAACGATAAAAAAGAAACAACTAAAAAAATATAAAATGAGGTAAAAAGGAAATTTTAAAAAAAATAAATTGAAAACAAAAAGGGGGGGGGGATTAATAAAAAACTATAAAAGGTTTACACAATGTAAATTATATTTATGTATGTTATGCATAATTTCTATCACCATGGTTACTCATGTTCGTGTATTAATTAAAGATTAATAATATCGTTTTTTTTTTCGACGATTATATTTAGAAAGGTTTATGTTGTAGTGGTTGCTTTGATAAAGTTTTTTTCTCCTTTCGAGATAAAAAGAGTCCCAATTATTATAGATGGTGATTCGGCACATATGTGGTAGTAGTAGTAGTAGTATTAGTATTAGTGGTAGTAGTAGTAGTAGTTGTTGTTGTTGCTGTTGTAGCAACAACAGCATTTGAATTAGTAGTTGTTATGGTTGTTATTGTTGTAGGTGATGCTAGGAGCAAGGGGAAGAAGATTTATATTCTGAAAATCTAAAAAGCTAAAAAAAAAACAAATCAACTAAAACGACGGAACAGCAGCTAAATATATAGTTCTGTTACGAACACTTTGGTGGTAACTGGGTCGAATTTCTTCCATACAAGTATTAAACTTTAGAAAAGATCGAGCAAGGTCTACAGGGTTAGATAAACATATGGGCCTCTATTTTGTTTTATTGGCTGTTTACTTAACGAGCTTGGTACACTGATTCGTCGGCTTTTTAAGTACAAAATATTTTTTTTTTTTTACAAAATTCAAATAAATTCTTTGTATGATATAGAGATAATGATCATATTGTTGGGAAATATTTGGTTTAATGTGACACCACTACTAAATAATGAATCATTCTTTATACCGTCCAGTCGCCATTCTATATTCAATTAATGTAATTATTGCACGGCGTCGAGACTAAGATTCCAATTTATAAGCAAACCCATTACCTGTTTACTTTGGTTTGACCATAGCGAAAATAATTGAAATCTCTTACAATTTGTATATTTCAATCTTTGTTTAGATTGGAGGTTGTCAAAGACGTGTCGTATAAGTTATTGCCCATAAAGTGATTTTACGCTCAACGTTTGACCTTTTAATTGTGCTGTAATACGATTATACACACCCATATTTAAATCGCAAATAAAAAAATATATCAAGTTATAGAAATATGAGGTCATATTTTACTGTTCAAACAAATAAACATAACCGCAATTACATTAGGTTGTTTTTTTAATAGCGGGAAAAGATTTCAAGTATTGACAGTGGCTGCGGGAAGGGGGGGGGGGCAATTGGCCCTGGGCGCCAGGCGAAGGGGGGCGCCGTCGGATTTTTTTTTTTTTTTTTTTTGCAAGTAAAATTTTAATAGTATTGCAATTCACCTTAGTGTGACGGGGGCTTAGCTGGGGGTGGGGGTGGGAGGGGATGGAGGTTGGCAACTGACATAAAAACTGTTCTCTGTGGCAAAGTAGGGGCGCCACTAAAGAACAATGTCCCCTGGGTACCTCGGTAGGGGCGTCACTAAAGAATATTGCCCCCGGGCGCATCGAACCCTCGCGCCGCCACTGAATATTGAAAGGTTAAATATCTCCATACTAATGACAGTCATTGATTTATTCATTATTTCTTCTTTCATTCACATGTTATATATGTATGTATGTATGTATGTATGTATGTATGTATGTATGTATGTATGTATGTATGTATGTATGTATGTATGTATGTATGTATGTATGTATGTATGTATGTATGTATATATGTATGTATGTATGTATGTATGTATGTATGTATGTATGCATGTACAGGGCCGTCGCAAGTTTCCGCTGGACGAAACGCCTCCCCGAGCGAGCGACGCCTTATGAGCCCCCATTCGGAAAAAAATACCGCAAACTCCGCGAAACGGCGCCCCCAGGACTTGGCGCCCCGGGCGGTCACCCGTATCGCCCGCCCCTTTGGACGGCCCTGTGTATGTATGTATGTATGTATGTATGTATGTATGTATGTATGTATGTATGTATGTATGTATGTATGGATGTATGTATGTATGTAGGGACGTAAATAGGTAGGTAGGTATGAAACTGTGTATAGTGTCGTACGTAGAGACGGACAAATGAACGTAGGGAAAGAGAAAAAGGTATGGACGTAACTATATGTGCAAATATTCAATTTACTGCCAAGTTGCATCTGTTACAAATCGAGATGCGATGTGCATGTTTATAAAAAAATATATGGAATAATGTTCATATATGCGCTATTGTCAATTTGATTTCGCTGCATCAGTCCAAAATTATGAAGTTATTTTAATATGTATTACTATTTTTAATTTATGCCATGAACTTAGGGGAAAGATTCAAAAAGTAAAGAGATGCCTAAAAATAATATGATTCATGCCATCGATGTCATACATAAAGCATTATCGACCTGACTTCATTCGGATCCATCTATGTCTTGCATAAAGTATTATCGACCTAACTTCATTCGGATCATCTATGTCATATATAAAGCATTATCGACCTATAAAATTAATATGATTCATGCCATCGATGTCATATATAAAGTATTATCGACCTAACTTCATTCGGATGCATCGATGTCAGACATAAAGCATTATCGACCTGACTTCATTCGGATCCATCGATATCATACATAAAGCATTATCGACCTGACTTCATTCGGATCCATCGATGTCATATATAAAGCATTATCGACCTAACTTCATTTGGATCAGGCATTTATCCAATTGTTCAATATTATGATTTTATTGGAAATGTACGACTCTTTGACTACCGTTACTTGTAAAAAAAATGAATTGGCCATATTTTTATGTAGATTGCCATAAATGGATGATTAGCCATGGCCATATTCTTATGTAGATTGCCATAAATGGATGATTAGCCATGGCCATATTCTTATGTAGATTGCCATAAATGGATGATTACCCATGGTCATATTCTTATGTAGATTGCCATAAATGGATGATTAGCCATGGCCATATTCTTATGTAGATTGCCATAAATGGATGATTAGCCATGGCCATATTCTTATGTAGATTGCCATAAATGGATGATTAGTCATGGTCATATTTTTATGTAGATTGCCATAAATGGATGATTAGCCATATTCTTATGTAGATTGCCATAAATGGATGATTAGTCAATTGAAATAGTCTTTTAATGATTGTATCAAGAGTCATTTTCATTTCATTAGGACATAAAGTAGATTTTTTTTTACAAAGTATTTAATTATATACATGAAATTATAATTTGAAATGTGGACCTTCATACGACACTCAGAAAATTCGAAACCATTTTACACTCCATCATCTGAATCACATCAAAGGAATTGTAAATGCAATTGACGAATTATTTACTTAAAATATAAGCATGAAAATTCCCTCGTCTAAAAGCAAATTCATTATATTTGGCAACTAAACATTCAAAAAGAACGATAACTCTTGTTAAATATATTAGCATCAAGTTGGTCATTGGCAAACGGTATATTCATATTCTTAAAAGAGGTTATGTAGTACTTGATGGTTACCTAAATAGTCACACTTATAGTCCTAACTACTCTGTCTTTTTCTCTGTCTGTCTGTCTGTCTCTCCTTATGCTCCTAACTACTCTGTCTATGTCACTGTCTGTCTCTGTCTGTCTGTCTCTCTCTGTCTGTCTCTCTCTGTCTCTTTCCCTCTGTCCCTCTCTCTTGCATACATTCACACGCACACACATGCCGACCCCAGTAGTCGCGAATCCGTCACAGCAGAAAAAAATATTTAACGTAATTTCGAAACTAAAACAAAAAAGCATACTGCATCATTGAAATTTGTCATGCACGTAGAGGTACGATACAAAAAGAAAATGTTTGAAATTTTTGTATTTCTGGTGATGTAAGATAAAATTGTTGAAATTTGAGCCTGAGTTTGTGTTGTGAATTTAATATCGTGCATCGTGTCTTGAATTTTACTTTGCGGAAATGCCTGACGTGTTGCTGATAAAGTAAAGTCGTACCATCCTGCGTTTACATATTATCAAAAATCTTTTTGAGTTTTTCTTCCTTAATAATTCAAGTCTAAGACAGTTTCAGTGAAATTTGCGAACTTCACATTAAATACGGTTTTGTTTTTTCTTCTTAATTAAGAGAACATAGTTAAGATGGTTGTAAAAAAGATTAAAATTGCTAAGATGTTCGACACATCAGGAAAAGTAAAACTACAGACGACATTGAACAATTATTGTCTTTATATCTGCCTGTCTGTCTGTCTGTATTTATTTCTCTCTATCTGTCTCTCTCTGTCTCTGTCTGTCTGTTTGTCTGTCTCTCTCTCTCTCTTTCTCTTCTACCACCCTTCTTCACTCCCTAATTTAGTTTGTCCATTTTTACCAATGGGCAGTCCATTTATCCATATATTCCTAGCGAGTTAGCCATTACAAAAATATCTCATTGCTAATATTTTTGATAAAAATCTGAATAATTACCTGGTTTGGTTTGTTTTTTTTACATTAGGCGGGTCTAAAGAGCCCAAGACGCCAATGAGAGAAAACAATCGTGGTACTCAACTGGACAAGTCCCCGGGTGGGGATGAGCAGGAAAGCCGGAAGAAATCACGTCGTAACAGGACTACGTTTACCACCTATCAGCTTCACGAGTTGGAGAGAGCGTTTGAAAAATCACATTATCCGGATGTATATAGTCGAGAGGAGCTGGCTTTAAAGATTAATTTACCCGAAGTAAGGGTTCAGGTATGTACCAGGATGCTTTGCCTTATCCCTCACTGTGGGATGGTAGGATGACGCAATTACCAGATCACTGCATATTTAGCAGTGAAATTCCACCAAAAGAACAACACACACTCTTTATTTTTTATTCCGCACAATCAAAAATGTTTATCCAATAATAAGCTATTTTATTTTATTGCAGCGTTGTTGCATAGTCGAAAGGTTTTATGTAAAAGATATTTGCGAAAAACTGACAAGATCAGTTGTTTTTTATTTCACAGTCTTGCACAGAAGGATGAAAACATTCCAGTATAACACGTAACCCGCAGTATTTGTATTCATGATGTTGGCAACATAATGAAGTATGAGCTACCAGTTTTGTTTTCAGATTCTTTGCACATTATTCAATTGTAACTCTTCTGCTGGTATAAAGCTAAGAAAAAAAAAGATAAATTAATGAAGAACATCAATAATTACTTCATGGAGACGATGTTACGTTTCGCGATTGAAATGTCCCAGGGGTTAAAACAGCAGAGCAGCAGACATTTAATTCAAGCTGAATTCAACCTCGCCACGGTTTCAAAATTGTTTTCAACACGTCTCTTTTGAAATATCTGTTGTATTATTTTGTTTGTTTTGTTTTTGTTGTGAAACTTTTGACACAATTTTCATTTTTGTCCGAATTTGATAGAGATAGAAGAAAGTATAAAAAAATATTACTTCAATTTTAGAATTGTACACCTGGAAAACTTTATATTTTTGACAAAACCCTAGTTGAGATACTCATATTACAGGAGATTCTTCTCAGAGATAATAAATAATGATTTTCAAATGAATTCAAATATTATGAATGTACCTTATTCCTGTACATAAATTTAATCTTCAGTGAAAACTTAATTGCTGAAAGCCATTTAATAAGAACAATATTTCAAAATCTCAAATGGGGGAAGAAATTTTAATTTAAGTAAAACTGAGGCCTGGTGTGTCCTTTTGTCCCCTTCAAAAAGTCATACAAATGTATTTTCCTTCGCAACGGCTTCAATAGTCATTAATATTTAAATAGTCATCAGTTATTTCAGTTCTTCACGGTATCCTAATAACTATTGCCGTCTTAACGAATAAAAATACACAAAACTAAACATTCTGTCATTTATATCATATTCTAAACACTTGGCACAAAGAAATAAGTATATATTGTGTCAAAAGTTTCACAACAAAATTCTAAAAAAGTTCTCCAAAGAAAACAAAAATATTATAAAGAAAGATTTTACATAGCATTGCCTGCTGCATATGTATGAACGACTGAGAATACACTCTGATGAATTCAAGTTAATTGAAATGTGTAATAGGATTAGGGATGCATTTCAGCAAAGGAAAAACTATCTAAATAATAAATAACATGGCTAAGTGCATCCTTCTCAAATACATCATGATCCTGTGGTATTTTAAACTAATATTTTATTTTTTCATGAAGTAATTAATTAGTTCATGTGGTATTTTAAACTGATATTTTATTTTGTCATGAAGTAATTAATTAGTTCATTTAAACACAATGAATATATATATATATATATATATATATATATGTATATATATATATATATATGTATATATATATATATATAATATGGGAATATATGACGAAAGCGAATTGTATATTTCTAACAAAAAAGGTTGACACTTATTATGTAACGGCGTTTTAGTATGTTTAGCACACTGCTCATTTCAAAGGAACTCTTAATTTACGACACGAATCGAAATATTGGTCAGTAAACAGCTACTTTTATTTAATGATCTCATTTAATAAATTTAGTTTAAAAGCAGCACATATGTAATATTATGTTTATCACACGACGATAGTTACATAACTTGGTCGTTGCAATCGTTTAAAACTTACATCGGTATTTCACCATTGAATCAACAAAATGAAATGGATTAAAGCGACGTCATATCAAGAAGGCAATCTGATAAAAAGAGATTACCATGATATCAGTAAATCACTGTGTATTATGAGATGATGGAGAAGAAAAAAAACCCCACTCAATTATGAAGAGAAAAAAATGTAGGTTGATTTTCATTGGATAATATAAAATATCCAAGCATTATTTGTGGAGTTTTGAATACATGTCTTGTTTTATTTCTATTCCTGTTTTTTTTTTTTTTTTTTTTTTTTTTTTTTTTTTTTTTTATGCCTTGTTGTGATCAGTTTTCACGTACTTTGGACAGAAACTTTGCTAATTTCAAATGGTAAACAGTTGGCTAAATTCAACTTATATTTTTCAAAAAGGATATTTCAACAATCCTTCTGTTTGACTAAACTTTTTGCTGTTTAGTTAGTAACAATGAATTTTTACGCGGAACATATTTGCAGGGATAGAGGATTATAATTCAGTCATATAATCTTGAAATTTATTGACAATAGTCCTGTATCATCTTTAAGGAAAACTCTAGTTCTCTCCAAATTTTACGAATTCCTTAAGTATTGTTTTATCGAGAAAAACAAAATGATTCACATTTGCACACTTTTCAAACTATAATCAGTATAGTATTGTCTTTGTACCATCTCTTCATCTGGGATATAGCCCAATATTGCCAGTAGTATCATAAAGAACATAATGAGAAATCTCAATTTAAAGAGTAATTTTGTGAAATTTTATTTTCGGTTATCCGTATCTGAAACCTGTCCATACCATCTGTAATATATCATTGTGGCAATCTACCCATATAAAGCTTAATTAAACATTTTGCTTGAAAAAATAATTATCCAAGTTTTTAACACTTTCTCCTTCAGTGTCATTTTAACTCGGCGAGTTTAACTGGTATGTAGTAAAAACGTAAACGCAAAAAAATCTAGAAATTCATCAGTTGGATTTATATCGCCTTCCCATGTCTGTCAATATGTCTTAGAAAAGAAACAAGAAATAGCAAATATCAGTAAAAATAAAATTCGTTTAAGTTGCTATCAAATTATTATAGGTTAAAATTAAAACAAATAGTGTGGTTGAAGCCAAACGTGTGGACGCAAAACATCGCTGCGCATGTCAGAAAATTAGTCGGTTCATTACAGCGTCATTTGCTGTAGTACGTACTTCAAATCTCGGATAATGGAAAAATATAACAGATTTTAACAATCAAATAGAAGTATCGAACCATTTTGCTCTTTGTTCCACAAATTGACAATGTAATCATAATCAGATCAAATTGCGTTTTCAAGCTCATTTTGTGTTCCGCCTCTCTTATGTCTGCGTTTCACGAGTACTTGACAAAACACTCTTCTGTCGGGACGCGACTAAATACAACCAAATAAATTAGTCGACCAACGAGCTAATGGTTTTATAATGATTCACTTTAAATCCTTGTTAGCTACCGTGCTAGAACTATCTTCTAATCGACGACACTCGTCACATATGATCAACCGAGCCCATAATTGATTCTTATACGGTAATTTGTTAAAGAGGCGAGGATAATGAAATTTATTTTGTTCATCATCACTACTAAATTAAAGTCGGCGTTATGGGGTCCAACCTTATATGCCCAGCAAAGCCTATAATTGGCCCAGCTTGATATGCTAAACAATTTTATACACGGTGGATAAACTCGAAAAGCACAGCTGCCGCGGCGGGCCTCGGGATACGACATCCATTGGAGAGGGAGGGGGAGGGGTCCACTAACAAGCATATAAAAGGTACAGGGGTATAATTAGTCATTCAGAGGCAAACAAGAGGAAAATAACTCGCTTCTCGAGAGTTCATTATGGGTCTAAAAGAGACTGTTGGCAGACTCATTTAAAATTATCCTTTTTGTATTAGAAACACCTCGAGCAAAGTCAGCTTCAATTAAGATATTTCTGAATTCATTTATGAAAGTTGACCATTCATTATAGCCATATCGTAGTACTAATTGTATCAGGAATATTCATTTAAATTTTTGAGAAACAATTTTGATACTTCAGGGGGCTTATGATCTTTTAGAAAATTCTGGATTTGGAGAAACTGCCGATTAATCTGAATTCACCTTTAATTATTAATGCATGTAAAGGATTCATTTGTTAACGTCCTTTCCATTGTTACACGATGCAAATTAAAATCATTACTTGCCATTACAAACAATGCTGCGGCAAAATATAAACTGTTTGATTAACTGTGATTTTTAATATACACACACATATATATATATATATATATATATATATATATATATATATATATATATATATATATAACGAGTCATTTTAATTAGTTCAAGCGCTCTTCTGAGATCAAATATTTCAAGTATGATGTATATTTTTAATATAAAAATACAATTTTCATCTTGCCTATGAGCGGGCAATTTAATAGGAACATAATCTGACAATTTAAAAACAAAGAAAGCACAATAATCAAAACTTACAATTTGTTTGGCAAAAAAAAAAACCTAAGAAATCTGAACTCTAGAAGTTTTCCTTTATTTATTTATTATTTTTTTTAATAGAAAATTACGACTATATTAGGTAGGGTAACTCTAATTTCTCGGAAATAAATGCATATATGTGATATTGCTTACATTTTGTGTTCAAACAAATGAGTAATTTTTCTTCGGTACTTTAATAGTTTCATACACATATCTACGTTGGTAGATTTCAACCGAATTTTGTACGACAAAGAGATTACAGTTTTGAGAGTTTAACAAATTACATTTATTTGTTAACATACCACAGGTTTCAAAATGATTTTGTCCGTAATAAATAATTATCGTCTCTATGGAGAAAATGAAAAGTTGAACAGTTACATGTTTTTAAAAATGAATAGTTGAACAGTTATATGTTTTTAAAATGAAAAGTTGAACAGTTATATGTTTTTAAAAATGAATAGTTGAACAGTTATATGTTTTTAAATTTAATTGTTTACTAAATATAGCTGTTGCTATAAACTCTTAAAGTATCATTACGCTATGATTACCGTATATACTCGTTTATTAGTCGAGTCAAAATGCACACTGCACAGACCTAGATCTGCCGTCGCAGTTTGTTAGGAGTAATCAGTAGAACAAAACAGCATACACTCTGATATGCCAGCGCATTATGCGACGGCAGATTAGGGTCTCTGTTGTTTGCAGTTCGTCTCAACTTACAAGCGAGTATAAATGGTAATAACCATTGCAAGATATAAAAATATTCATTTAGAATTTATTGTTACAAATGCCACACTTTTTAATTTTCAATCCGATTAATTATTATAGACGTTAACCCCGAATATTTTCTGAACCGATTCTTTTAGATAAATATTAAAGCGAGAAACGATGGTGTTGATATAAAAGGCGATAATTAAAATGTCGCATCCGGTCAGTGCTACTAGAAGCCTAAGAGACTTCGTTTTCATTTTGTTTTTATTTTTAGATATGATTCATTCGTAACGTTTCTAGAATTAGTAGAGTTTTAAATTATTAGGTATAAATACTGCAATAATAATAATAATAATATTAATAATAATAATAATAATAATAATAATAATAATAATAATAATAATAATAGTAATAGTAATAATAATAATCTTTATCTCCAAAAATATATAAAATTTAACAATTTAATATACGGTGCATTATCATTTTATGCTAGACATAAATAACATAATAATAACATTTCCGCAAAGATATTGACACCACCAACAGGTATAGCCAGCGTTTTCACATATCACTGTATTGCGTATAACTTTCACATGTTTTCCCATAATATTCAACAGTATGGAGACCTTGGAAGTCAACCAAATTTGAAAGAAGTCATTCTAACCATCGCTTAAAGTTTATCACTCGAAAAGAAACCAGTTCAGACAGTAAGCTACTTTAAATATCTTTTTAATATCTTAAATATATCTATTTAAAACAACATATCTTAAATGTATCTTTTTAAAACAATGTATCTTAAATGTATCTATTTAAAACAATGTATCTTAAATGTATCTATTTAAAACAATGTATCTTAAATATATCCATTTACAACAATGTATCTTAAATGTATCTATTTAAAACAAAATATCTTAAATGTATCTATTTAAAACAATGTATCCTAAATGTATCTATTTAAAACAATGTATCTTAAATATATCTATTTAAAACAATGTATCTTAAATGTATCTATTTAAAACAACATATCTTAAATTTATATATTTACAACAATGTATCTTAAATGTATCTATTTAAAATAATGTATCTTAAATATATATATTTACAATAATGTATCTTAAATGTATCTATTTAAAACAATGTATCTTAAATGTATCTATTTAAAACAATGTATCTTAAATGTATCTATTTAAAACAATGTATTTTAAATGTATCTATTTAAAACAAAATAGAAAACAGACATTTATATGACAATGGTTTTTAAAAATGGCTTGAAATAAAGATTAAAAACACGTGGCAATAAAAAATAAACTGTCCTATTCAAGTATTTTAATCAAAGCTAGCTTGAAAAATTATGATATCATAAAACGACCTGTGATGTTGTTTAACATTGACATCTTTGATTATTTTCCACATATTTACTATTGGATTCCTAGAAAGATGGACTAAAAACAGTGTTGGAATGGTATCGGGGGCACTTTTTTTTTGTTTGTTTCTTTTTTTTTTTTTTTGTTAAAAAATTGTTGCGATCTGACAGCTGAATGATACTGATCGTTTTCTCGGGAAACATAGCACCGATGCGAATGAGCTACATTTTTTTCGGGCCAGATCCAGAAACAGAGATCCACCTGCCCCGGTATGTGGAGGGGGCGAGATCGTACCTCTCGGACTCTTATGTGTGTGTGTGTGTGTGTGTATATATATATATATATATATATATATATATATATATATATATAGAGCGAGAGAGAGAGAGAGAGAGCGACACACACATACATACAGACAGACATAGAGCGTGTGTGTGTGTGTGTGAGAGAGAGAGAGAGAGAGAGAGAGAGAGAGACGGGTTCTATGGTTTTTATGGGTTGTGTTTGTGGCGGGACTTAATATAATTAAACTACATAGCACATTTACGAAACGAGACTACTTGTGTGTCCCGAATATTTATCCATATCGAATTTCCATACTTAATCGGTGCTTAACGAACTGAGTCATACTTAAAGCATTAATCCACCAGTGAACAGCTAAACGATCGAATTAACTATGTCAGAATAAAGAACTGATTACCTTTATTTGTCTTATTTTTCTTTTTTTTTTTTTGGGGGGGGGGGGGAAACGGGTCACGTGCCAATTAAAAACTAATTTTAGATGAACCTAATTTGTACATTTTGGGCTGGAAACTGAAGGATTTTACGTGCTACTATTCAATTTTAATTGCACTGTTAACGTACTGATTGCTACTTGTTGAAATAAGCAATTACCATCAATACTCGCGTATAAGTTGGTTCCAACTGCAAACTGCATAGAGCAAGATTTGCCGTAGCATAATGCGCCAGCAGATATGGGTCTATGCAGTTTGTTTATAGTAATCAGTAGAACAAACAACATTGACACTGATCTGCCGGCGAAAAACCATTATTATTATTATTTATTATTATTATTATTATTATTATTTTTATTATTGGTAATTACGTCGCCTAAAGTATGGTCAGCATAACAAATTAGCGCATAGCTAATGAATAAACAAATAATAATCACACCATATATCAGATATACAGCTCGGGTTACAGATTGAGTACGTACGAAACTGTAAGCTACATGTGGTGGTTAGTTTCCATTTTTTTATTTTTTTAAGTAGCAATATAGTATAATTTGAAAATCCAGATGTTGTGTGGAGACTTGTGTGTTAACACTGGACAAAAGTTCGTGTAAGACGGGCGGGGGGAGAGAGACGGAGGCGCAAGTGCTAGAAATTACTAGTAATTGAAAGTAAATAAAGAAGAAAGAGACGATCCTGCTCTGCTTGGTGGGGGTGGGGACGGCTGCTGGGTGGGGGTGGGGACGGCTGCTGTCCCCTCCGTTCCCCACTCAATCAGCCCATGATTTTAGCGATTAAGATCAGAGTACGAACTATATTCGTTTAAGAGCAAGAATGGCAAATCTTTAACTTGTACATTTTACAACACAATTTGAAAGATTCAGAATTCCAATTGTATGAAACAAATTCTACAGAGTGAGAGATATATCCTTCTTAAGTTCTGTATATAGCTATTTCGATTTTTGATGCTTGGTTATAAATAAGTGATTATTCTGTATTGTGGATAATATGCTACATGAAATTAGGGTTAATGACAAAGATTTAGGAAACAAGTTCTCAATTTGATTCAATCTAATTTAAACGTGATACAAAAGAAGTAAAATAGATATAAATTGTAACGAAGCAAATGGGACATGGACAACAGCAATGTACACACACACACACACACACACACACACACACACACACACACACACACACACATACACACACACTTTATTGTGCCTGTTTTTTCTATGGAAGTTACCATAAGTTTTCAATCGTGAAATGCCGATTTAATTCAAAATGTCTTGTTCTGAATTTTCTGAAATGGGTCTATTCATTGCCCAAAGGCACATGCTTATAGGCAACAAACAATATACCTGAAAAATTACCTAACTTACCAAATAGCGCCTCAGCAAACTTGATATTGCACTTGTTCTCCTAACATATGTTGAACTCATAAAACTCAATAAAATCATATAGACATGTAGATAAAACTCAATAAAATCATATAGACATGTAGATAAAACTCAATAAAATCATATAGATATGTAGATAAAACTCAATAAAATCATATAGATATGTAGATAAAACTCAATAAAATCATATAGATATGTAGATAAAACTCAATAAAATCATATAGACATGTAGATAAAACTCAATAAAATCATATAGATATGTAGATAAAACTCAATAAAATCATATAGACATGTAGATAAAACTCAATAAAATCATATAGATATGTAGATAAAACTCAATAAAATCATATAGACATGTAGATAAAACTCAATAAAATCATATAGACATGTAGATAGAACTCAATAAAATCATATAGATATGTAGATAAAACTCAATAAAATCATATAGATATGTAGATAAAACTCAATAAAATCATATAGACATGTAGATAAAACTCCATCCGATGTATTGATGGAGATAATGGTGTTAAGATAAGTTATGTTGCAGATAGCTACATACATTTTTCGTAGTGCGTGGATTTTTGTCCACGCGTAATAACCAAAAGCTTCTTCTTCTTATTCTTTTTCTTCTACTACTACTACTTCTTCTTCTTCTCCTTTTTCAGGAGCAGTAACAGCGGTAGTAGTAGTAATAAAAGTGTTGGAGATGATGGAAGTATACCCAGAACGATATTTCAATACCTAAATACTTTTCCATGTGGTCAAAGTCATCCATTAACATGTACTTTTCCACGTAGTCAAAGTCATCCATTAACATATACTTTTCCACGTGGTCAAAGTCATCCATTAACATGTACTTTTCCATGTGATCAAAGTCATCTATTAACATGTTTGCTTCTTAAGACTATATCTTAATAAATAATGTCTAAAATCTTATAATTAGGTCTGGTTCCAGAACAGACGAGCGAAATGGCGAAGACAGGAAAAGCTCGAGACTGCCAGCCTCAAACTGGGTGAATCATTCCCACTTTCCACATTATCGTCAAGAACGACAAATTCCATTGGGAACCCTCTTTCCCTCGACCACTGGATGACGTCATCGCTCCCCAGCTCATGCAGACTTAGTCCTGTCTCAATACCATCTATAGTGACGTCATCTCCCGGAAATGCGTCATCGTACACGTCCTTTTTTACCTCTCCTGCATTCAGCTCGTCTGCCGCGTTCAATTCGTCTGCTCAAATGAATCCTTCCTGGCAGTCGTTGCTTGGTGGCATGGGCAGATTTGAAGAACAAGACCCACGAAACTCCAGCATCGCTTCATTACGTCTCAGAGCAAAGGAGCACATGGAACATTTGGAAAGAAAATATCATGGATAAAACAGGACACATGTTGATTGGGCTTATGTTTTACTTTAAAACAATACAAGTTTCAGTACCAGTTATGGATAACATATTTCAAAGCCGTGTGTGATGTGACGATGTAGATATTTATTATGTAGAATAATATGTTTTTAGGTTTCACATTGAGAAGCCCAGCTTATCCAAAACATCAGTCAAAATATACGTCCTTCTGTCATTAATTTTGTTGGTACCTCTCTTTCTTGCATCCTGAAACGTTTGAGATTTAGGCAACAGTTTCAAGTTTCAGAATGATCATTACAGTTAAATATAGCTCCCTTTAGCGCACGCATTATATTTTAGCGACCAATTTGTGTTAAACAAACCCGGAGATCACGAAAGTCTGAGAACTAGAAGTGAAATTGAATTTCCACTCTGAGACAATCAAAAACTTATCTCCGGTTGTGATTGGTGGACCCAAATCTCAAGCCCCAACTCAAGCTGACAAATTTTATGATCTGTATGCTAGGATGTAAATGGACTAAATTATACCATAGCCATTTAAGAGATGTACAGGTATTTGATATGCGTGCCACTGTTCAATAGTGTTGGCCACAACGAGTGAGAATAATGTATTCAAATCATGAACCTCAAATCATATTAACTTTGTATCTTTCATATCATTCAAAATGTTATCAAGAGGTTTTGGAAAACTTACTACTTGTTACTGGTGTGTTTATGTGAGCGCGCGCGCGCGTGTGTATTAGGTTAGTCTGTGAATTAGTGGATTTTCCAAGAGAAATAATTTTGTTAATTCACTCGAGTGAATTATCGATTTTATTTTTCATTCTATATCTTTTTTAATAGACATCGATAATGTAATGATCAAAGAATTTCATCCGACATGTTGTCAGTTGCTTAGTCCAGTGGTAAGAATGTCGACCTGTCACGCCGGAGAACCACATTCGAATCCCACCGTGAACTTATTATTTCTTTTTTTTATTTGTTTCCAAGTATGTGCTTTCTTATCTTGAATTAGGAAAGAGAATGTTGTTACTAATCATCTGTTCTGTGCGAATGCACACAAAATACAGCTGAACAAAAACGGTCAACAGCTGGCATCTGCTACTTCAATCTGTTCTTCACTTAAATAAAAAGAAAATTTGCTTCTTCCGAGTAAGTAACGGATATATTTCATATAGTGGGTGAACAACTCTAGTATTTTCACTCACGCGATGAAATATATCCGTTATTCACTGGAGACAAGCAAATCTCTCTCTCTCTCTTTCTCTCTCTCTCTCTCTCTCTCTCTCTCTCTCTCTCTCTCTCTCTCTCTATATATATATATATATATATATATATATATATATATATATATATATATATATATATATTCATTCTGGCTCCCTGTCCCCACTGGCCTCAAGTCTTTGCACCCTTTGTGACCGGTAAAAAAAATGAACGCTTCTTAAATTGTTACATAAGGTACAGAAAGCAAAAAAAAAAAAAAAAAAATCAACGATTGCAATCCCAGTAAACTTTATTTCTGTTTAGGGGTCATTACTATATCATAGCAACTTGAAGTACATAACCTCTCTTCATGTCAATAATGATGTTGAACGTATATTGTCTCTGTGCCATATAAAGTGAATATTCAAATCTGAAAACTGTACTCTTATGTCACGATATGACCTGATTTTATAAATACAAGTTTTGTTACAAACTGTTCTCTGCAAAAATACATCACACTTAGACGTTCTTGTCATTAATGTATAGCACACACGGCCGTAAGGTCAAGTGAACTTAAGGTGTGGCCCCGCGTCATGTGTGTGTCGCTTGTCGTCCGTAGTCCGTCGTCCGTCAACATTTTCTATTTTAAACTTCTTCATAAAAGCCACCAGACCAAATATAGCAAATATCATCCTTTCCGGGCATAAAGGGCTTTGAAGTTTGTAGAAATGATGCCGACCTACCATCAAATATGGTCGCCGTTATTAAAAATAAAAGAAATAAAAACACAAAAAAATGTACATGACTTCTTCTCAAAGCTGAGCAGAATCTGACCAAATTAGACAGAAAACATCCTGGCATAAAGAAAAGTGTCCGAGTAGGGAAATATTTCAATTTTATGCAAATGATGCGATCCTGTATCAAATATGGCCGCGTTTAATAAAAACTGAAAAAAGAATAAACGATTTTCTCTCAAAACCGCAAAAAAAAAAAGTTTTTAATTTTGACAGAGAGCATTATGACAAACAGTACTTTAAGTTTGTACTATTAATGCTTATCCACTATCAAGTATGGCCGCTGTTACTGAAATTGGAAAAAAAACAACTTTAAACGACTTCTTCTCAAAAACCTCTCTGATCAAAGGCATTCTCGTATCAGATGCATTCAAATTTATAAAAAGAATGCTGATCCGCCATCAAATATTGCTGCCATTATTAAACAATAGCACCATATTGAAACAACCTTTTTTCAAAACCCGCTCAACATAATTTTACCAAATTCGACAGAAAGCATTTTGATATGAGGGACTTTAAATGTTGTACAAATGATACCAATCCGCCGTCAAATATGGTCACCTTAACTTAAAATAGAAAACTTTAAACATTTTTTTAAAAAACAAACTGCTAAACAGAATTTGATAAATGTCTTTTTTATTTATACAAATGATGCTGATTCTCCATTCTCCATCAACTATATCTGGCATCAGTTAAAATAAAGAAACCTTAAAAGGATATTTTTTTTTCCAAAACTGCTTAACAGAAACTACCCAAACTTGACAAAAAGCATCTTGAAATGACGTAGTTTGAAATTTGTACGCATGATGCAGATGCAGCATCAAATATGACGGCGGTTAGTAAAAATAGAGAAATCTATTAACCTCTTCTCAAAAACCGTTAAAGAATTAAGGAAATATATATATATGTATATATATATATATATATATATATATATATATATATATATATATATATATATATATATATATATATACAGAAAGCATACTGGTAGAAAGGGTTTTTAAGTTTTACAAATAATGCCGATGAGCCATCAAATATGGCTGCCGTTAGTAAAGAAAGAAAATCTTTTAAACGACATTTTCGTGTATACCTCTCAACAGCATCTGACCAAATTTTTTGTACACATGATACTGATTCACGATACAATAGGTAAAATAGGATCTCTGTCACTAAAGCTAGAAATAAACTTTAAACAATTTCGTCTCAAAAACTGGTCAACAAAAATTGACAAATCTGATAAAAGGCGTATCGGTAGAAAGTACTTTGAAAGTTATGACAATCGATGCCAATTCGCTATCATATATGGCATATGACCGCCCTTACTAATACTTGACAGACATTTAAACGACTTCTTCTCAAAAGAATACCCGACATAAGTGGACCAAATCTGACAGAAACCATTCTGGCATTACGGACTTTCGAATTTTTATAAAGTATGCTCTCCGTCGTCAAATATGGCTGATGTTACTACAAATAACATTTTTTAAACAAAGTTTTACAAATTCTTCTCAAAACGAGCCAAACAGAATTGGTCCAAATTTAATAGAAAGCTTCCTAGCTTAATCATCTTTAGGATTTATACAAATGATACCGATCTGCCATCAAATATAATCGCTCGTACTAAAAAGTATATTAAAAAAGAATATTTAAGAACATCGTCTCAAAAAACGCTCAACAGAATCTATCCAAATTTGACAAAAAGCCTTCTCAAATAAAATCCTTTTAATAAAATGGAGAAAATATGAAGATGTGCCATCAAATATGGATAAAAAAAATTTAAAATAGAGTAACTTATGCAATCAACAGCATTGCGAAACTTTTCTATAGAAAGCATCCTATTGATTCAGATTACTTGGTCACCTGCTCTTGCAATTGGTTGTTAGTCAGATGAGCGATATCAGGCCCACTTGGGCATCTTGTTTTTCTCTCGTCAATCGCTACATTGTATTTTATCTTAATATTTTCATATAAAAGTTTAAGAATAGTTTTATATTTGATTTCTTTCAAATTTTTGTCCATTTAACGACATTAAAAATTGTGTGTCGAGCAAATACATCTGAGTGTTTCTTGTGTCCTATTTGTCAGGGTATACATCTTTAAATATTATACTTATCCTTACATATTATTATTATTATTATTATTATTATTATTATTATTATTATTATTATTATTATTATTATTATTATTATTATCATCATCATCATCATCGTCATCATTATCAAACATCATCATCATCATCATCCCTTTCCCTTTCACGTAGAAGTTAAATTTAGCTAACCATAAGATTTATCTAACGTAGACAAACCCCCCCACCCCCCACCCCCACCCCCCCCCAAAAAAACCTGAATAATTTTAAGTTTACTTTGTTATGTGTCTCAGTAAAGGCACTCTGTAAATACATTAATAAATATTGTAAACAACAGGTGTATATGTAATTGTCTAGCTACGCCTTGTGGGCAATAAATCAAGTTAGTATGTTGCAATGTTCTTAAGGCAAGTCATATGTATAGAACGTGACGATATGTAAAACATTTCCATGACATCAAGCAATATTGTTGTTCTTATCGGGTATTCCTCCGCTTGAATTTTAGAAGCGCTCAGGCAGAACACGCAATATATTTCAGTCAGTACACTCGTGTCTGAAACTGGCTCGTTTCTCCCAGGCTGTGCCTATTTCGTGCTACCTTTTTTTCAAATTATAATATTACTAGTGTCTTATTTATGCACAAAAGTAATAAGATGGATGATGATTGCCACCCACTTTCGTCACCTATTTCGTCAGCTATTTCGTTGCCCTCGTCAAATATACAGTATGCCAGTAGGAAGTAAGTGTTTGGTAATTATCACACATCTGACTATTTATTCAACTACTACCTATAAAGTGATTGGTAATCATCACCCATCTGACTACTTATTCAACTATTATCTATAAAGTGATTGGTAATCATCACCCATCTGACGACTGATTCAACTACTACCTATAAAGTGATCGGTATTCATCACCCATCTGACTATTTATTCAACTACTACCTATAAAGTGATGGGTAATCATCACCCATCTGACTATTTATTCAACTACTACCTATAAAGTGATTGGTAATCATCACCCATCTGACTACTTATTCAACTATTATCTATAAAGTGATTGGTAATCATCACCCATCTGACTACTTATTAAACTATTATCTATAAAGTGATTGGTAATCATCACCCATCTGACTACTTATTCAACTATTATCTATAAAGTGATTGGTAATCATCACCCATCTGATGACTGATTCAATTACTACCTATAAAGTGATTGGTAATCATCACCCATCTGACTATTTATTCAACTACTACCTATAAAGTGATCGGTAATCATCACCCATCTGACTATTTATTCAACTACTATCTATAAAGTGATTGGTAATCATCACCCATCTGACTACTTATTCAACTATTATCTATAAAGTGATTGGTAATCATCATCCATCTGATGACTGATTAAACTACTACCTATAAAGTGATTGGTAATCATCACCCATCTGACTACTTATTCAACTACTATCTATAAAGTGATTGGTAATCATCACCCATCTGACTACTTATTCAACTATTATCTATAAAGTGATTGGTAATCATCACCCATCTGATGACTGATTCAACTACTACCTATAAAGTGATTGGTAATCATCACCCATCTGACTATTTATTCAACTACTACCTATAAAGTGATCGGTAATCATCACCCATCTGACTATTTATTCAACTACTATCTATAAAGTGATCGGTAATCATCACCCATCTGACTACTTATTCAACTATTATCTATAAAGTGATTGGTAATTATCACCCATCTGATGACTGATTCAATTACTCCCTATAAAGTGATCGGTAATCATCACCCATCTGACGACTGATTCAACTACTACCTATAAAGTGATCGGTAATCATCACCCATCTGACTATTTATTCAACTACTACCTATAAAGTGATCGGTAATCATCACCCATCTGACTATTTATTCAACTACTATCTATAAAGTGATTGGTAATCATCACCCATCTGACGACTGATTCAACTACTACCTATAAAGTGATCGGTAATCATCACCCATCTGACTACTTATTCAACTATTACCTATAAAGTGATTGGTAATCATCACCCATCTGACGACTGATTCAACTATTACCTATAAAGTGATTGGTAATCATCACCCATCTGACGACTGATTCAACTATTACCTATAAAGTGATTGGTAATCATCACCCATCTGACGACTGATTCAACTACTACCTATAAAGTGATTGGTAATCATCACCAATCTGACTACTTATTCAACTACTACCTATAAAGCGATTGGTAGTCATCAACCATCTGACGACTTATTCAACTACTACCTATAAAGTGATTGGTAATCATCACCCATCTGACGACTGATTCAACTACAACATATAAAGTGATTGGTAATCATCACCCATCTGACGACTGATTCAACTACTACCTATAAAGTGATTGGTAATCATTACCCATCTGACTACTTATTCAACTACTACCTATAAAGTGATTGGTAATCATCACCCATCTGACTACTTATTCAACTACTACCTATAAAGTGATTGGTAATCATCACCCATCTGACGACTGATTCAACTACTACCTACAAAGTGATTGGTAATCATCACCCATCTGACGACTGATTCAACTATTATCTATAAAGTGATTGGTAATCATCACCCATCTGACGACTGATTCAACTATTACCTATAAAGTGATCGGTATTCATCACCCATCTGATGACTGATTCAATTACTCCCTATAAAGTGATGGGTAATCATCACCCATCTGACGACTGATTCAACTACTACCTATAAAGTGATTGGTAATCATCACCCATCTGACGACTGATTCAACTATTACCTATAAAGTGATTGGTAATAATCACCCATCCGACTACTTCTTCAACTACTACCTATAAAGTGATTGGTAATAATCACCCATCTGACGACTGATTCAACTACTACCTATAAAGTGATTGGTAATCATCACCCATCTGACGACTGATTCAACTATTACCTATAAAGTGATTGGTAATAATCACCCATCCGACTACTTCTTCAACTACTACCTATAAAGTGATTGGTAATCATCACCCATCTGACGACTGATTCAACTATTACCTATAAAGTGATTGGTAATAATCACCCATCCGACTACTTCTTCAACTACTACCTATAAAGTGATTGGTAATCATCACCCATCTGACGACTGATTCAACTACTACCTATAAAGTGATTGGTAATCATCACCCATCTGACTACTTATTCAACTACTACCTATAAAGTGATTGGTAATCATCACCCATCTGACTACTTATTCAACTACTACCTATAAAGTGATTGGTAATCATCACCCATCTGACGACTGATTCAACTACTACCTACAAAGTGATTGGTAATCATCACCCATCTGACGACTGATTCAACTACTACCTATAAAGTGATCGGTATTCATCACCCATCTGATGACTGATTCAATTACTCCCTATAAAGTGATTGGTAATCATCACCCATCTGACGACTGATTCAACTACTACCTATAAAGTGATTGGTAATCATCACCCATCTGACGACTGATTCAACTATTACCTATAAAGTGATTGGTAATCACCCATCTGACGACTGATTCAACTATTACCTATAAAGTGATTGGTAATTATCACCCATCCGACTACTTCTTCAACTACTACCTATAAAGTGATTGGTAATAATCACCCATCTGACGACTGATTCAACTATTACCTATAAAGTGATTGGTAATCATCAACCATCTGACGACTGATTCAGCTACTACCTATAAAGTGATTGGTAATTATCACCCATCTGACGACTGATTCAACTATTACCTATAAAGTGATTGGTAATCATCACCCATCTGACGACTGATTCAACTACTACCTATAAAGGGATTGGTAATCACCCATCTGACGACTTATTCAACTACTACCTATAAAGTGATTGGTAATCATCACCCATCTGACGACTGATTCAACTACTACCTATAAAGTGATTGGTAATCATCACCCATCTGACTAATTATTCAACTACTACCTAGTGTAAAGGTAGTCTGGCTAAAATTTGAAACTGCAAAATGAGACATTTGCAACAAGAATGAGAAGATAGTTGAAGAGATGGAAAAATGTGAAACAAGTTATCATGGATGTTAGCAGTGCACATGTAAAGATAAAAGTGATCGTGAATATTCGATGGCGTATTATTATATATCGGAAGTCACAGATAGTACATGGTTTAAATTTAAGTATGGTACGACGATAAAATATATATCTTTTGACAAAAATAGTTTAAAAAAATGCAAACCAAACGCATGAGAAAGAAAACTCAGGAAACATAAAAAGTAAATTGAAAATTACAAGAATGAATAAATCCAAGGAAGAAATAAAGAAGCTAAACTTCAATTAATTAAAAGATTAAAAAAAGGAAAAGAAACAAGAGAATAAGTGTGCTGTAGTTTATGATTTAATTGAAGTATGAAAATCCAGATTTTTTCTTACACCTTCGTGTATACAGGTACGGTGTCACTGGCTATTATACCTATAATAATCAAAGGGAGAGAATAAACTCCCCATTTTGATACCTATACACGAAAATGACAGATTCATATAACTAGAACTTTCCGTGGAGTTTGTTATTTTCTTTGTCGATTTATGCTTGCTAGTGCCTTTCATATGTGTTCCGTGGATTGCTTGCGCTAATGGGAAATAAATAATATAAGTACGTTTTAAAGGAATTTATTTAAAATTCCGAGAAAAAATATCTATTAAGAGACAGCTGTTGTATGTACACGTGTCAAAGTATCTCGACATTTTAAAACAAAATGATTTTTATGGTTGTTTTTATGCCATACACAGTAATTAGCAATTATATTTTTTAAGATTTATGAAAGGTGAGGATTATTCAATGGCTGAATAACTTTCAAAAAAATTTAAAAGAATTAGTGATATGTACGGCGGCTGGTATTCATTTAATAGATCTGAATACGTTAAAATGAATCAATAAAAGTTCCTGCTACGTTATGTTCATGAGCAGTTTCTCGACTGAGATCTTGAATTTTAAAACCGAAATAAACAAATGATAGTAATTTATGATATTAGTATGCATCAGACATGAATAATAGATTAAATTAAATAAATCATAACCTACAAATGGAAAGACCTTTTTATTTTTAAGGCGAATTTTTAAATTCGTCCATGGCATAAAAAAAAAAATTTTTTCAATAAAAAAAATATAAAAAAATAACTGAACAATCTATCTACCCATTGCACAAACAAACGATGAAAATATTTCCGTACACAATAGTTCAAGTCTCTCATGCAGACGATCAATTTGAAGCAGATATTATTGACATGCAATAACGCGATAAGGATAATGATTAATAGAGCTATATTTGTACTGTGATTTATATTTGCTTCACATAAGCATGGACTGATAATGTGAAGTCTATAAAGGTTGATGATATATATGACGTAATTAGAGAAAACCAGAAAAATACACCTCCATGAAGGGAAATAATTTCATAACAACATGGTTAAGGAGTTATTGGAGACAGAAATATAAAATGCTCTTTTACCTACCATGACAAGCAAGCATCAGTGTTAAATTTTTTTAAAAGAACACTGAAAACGGGAGTGTGGAAATATTTTTGGCAAAATGAGACCAGAAAATGGTTAGATATATTTCAGTACCTCATGCATGGACATATCAACAGTTATCACAGGTTATAGACATTACTCCAATTCAAACTAGCGATCGAAACAACAGTTCTAAAGTATGGATCAACGTATTTTGGTTATCTGACAGCTGATATTTTTGGACCACGAAAATATAAATTATAAAATAGGTTAGACTGTTAGGATTTTAACATAAAAATCTATCTTTGCAGAAGGCTATCTGCCTAATTTTACAGAGGAAATTTTCGACAACAACAACAACGACAACAACAATGACAAAAATGTGTAAACCACGATTTTAACATAGATACTACCAAATGGTAAAATTACAGACAAACTTGTGCCGTTTGAACTCATTGTTCAACAAAGTCAGGCAATACGAGTTCCTGCGGAAATGGAAATGAAACCGATTAAAGAAATGTTGGCTGCTGCGCATGATATAGATAGTGAAATAAGAAAGGAAATACTTATTTTTGTAAACCAGTTCGTAAAGTAGACGAAGCTTTTAAGCAAGGTGTCTTAAAAATTAAAAATTAAAAATTCAACACAAAAAAAAAATCAGGATGGAACTGTTCAATGATTATTTACCCCGCAAGAACAGTGTGAATCAGGCGGTTACATGAATGATGTAACAGTTGACATTTCAAGACTAAATTTCTTGAAAGCAGACGTTGAAACGTATAATACATATATAGAAGACATAAAGAAAGGTATCATCAAAGAAACGGATGAAACAAAAAAATTAATTAAATTAGCATAACTGTTGGAATATGCTTAAAGTAAAAGGGCACAGGTAGTTGGAGCTTTAACAAATATGGAGAACAATTTTAGGGACAATATTGAAAACATAAATTCAAAAGTTAGGTTAGAGAAAGTTACCTTTAGCTGAAAGGTTGAAACAACAGTTTAAAGAGAAACGTTTGACAATTACCACGATTAATACAGCTATAAGTATGTTGGTACAACTCTTGCATTATTAAGAGCAAATTTGGTAAAATTTTGAACAGGAGGTGGAGGAACAAATGGTGGTGGAAGATGTTGGTAAAGGCAGCAGAGTCATTTGTTTACAAGGCAATACAAATTATCGCCAAATATTTGTTTCAGATATCCGTAAAAGTCAGTAGGGGCATTGTCTCGTATCATTGGAAGTGTAAAAAGGCCGGCTTTTGAAAACAGCTGGACGGGATTGTTTCTTTCTTTGCTGATCGTGTCATTTTGATTATTCTAGCATTAGATAGTTTGTTGTTTGTTATTCTAGCATTAGATAGTTTGTTGTTTGTGGTTCTGATCCGAGGTGTAGACACGGCAACAAAGAGAATAAAATTATTATCTTACTTCAAAAAGTATATTTAACTAGCTCTTGCAACCATCGTCATGATTATAAATGCTTGTTGATTTGTTTCCTGAGTTTGTTGCTTATATTCTGTGCAATTGCTGTTACAAGACTGTCACCATTTTTATCCTTCTTGTGTACAGGATTCTTACTCACGCTGTCTTATTTTATTGCTTTGTCTGTCTTTTGACGAATTGCTATAGAATGTGTATCAGCTTTTGAATCATAGTTATATCACAGCGGTATTTATAGCCTAGTTCAGTCCTTGTCTGGAGCTATCTTATAACTTTTTCAAGTTGTTGTTATAACCAACAATGCATCGGCTTTACTCACAATATCATTAGACAAAAATATACCATCTCCACCAACAAAACATAGTTTAGTCTAACATTTGAATCTGAAATATATTGCTGAAACTTATCGTAGTGTTTTCATCTGAGTCTTAGCCTTGTTCGCCCGACATTAAAATAACTGTTAACATTAAAATAACTTTTAACAGTGTATCGAACAGAGGAAAGAATTTGTTATAGGTATTTTGTTTTGAACTTGAGCGCCTACAATACATATCACATAAGACCTGATACTTTGAGTCAGTCTCGCTATTCCTTCTTCAGATTGACGTGTGCCATCTTGCAGAAGTAAATAAATTCACACCATGTTTTCATGAATTGTTTCCACTGAGATAGTTTCATGAGCTGAACATTTTCTGAAACATTCAACAGTACCTGCTCCATAGTTGTAATGACGTTTGTAAGCTTTTGGCACATCAACACGCGCATTCTCTCCAAAACCCTGATTGGCAGTTTAATGTTCTTCAGATCTTTTATCAACCAAATATTTTTGTTTTTTCATTATTGTATCTTCAGTCGTGGTTTGTTGGAATAGAGAGTTATTACAGATTATGTTAAATTGTTTCAGATCTATGTTGTTGCTGGTTGAATTAAAAGCTTGTGCATCAAGTAATGGTTTAGCATATTCAGGCAATAGTTTTAGTACCTAAAAATGTTCACGTAAAACTTGTATATCAAATTTTCTTACTCGGGTTCTCTACGATCTTTTCTGTGCCAAGAAGATATTCCGCATCCAGCTGTTACAATCGATACTACCTAGCTTAATTCATTCTGCCAGAATTGCATATCTCACTGTGTTCTGCGTTTATTAACCGAGTCATCATTGTCAAATCTCAAAGTGTAGTGATCTAAAATGTTTAATGTCGTGTATGTGAAATAGTTGTTTTCTGTATAGCAGATATTGCTCGTTTTGAATATTTGTACAATGTCTCGGTTAACTTGAGCGGTAAACTGAGTTGCACGACAAGAATAAGGTGCACGGCTTGTTAATTATTTTACATCTGAATTCCATTATATAAGTGTCATAAAGTTTTATCCTTCAAATAATTCATAAATTATAGCACATTAGCTCCCTTGTTTCGTTTCCTCATTTAATCGTTTCTTAATTCCGATTTAGCTTCTTTATCTCTTTGTTCCATATATTCATTCTTATACTTCTCAATTTCCTTTCCTTTTTTTTTTTTTTTTTGTTTGTTTGTTTGTTTGTTCATTGAGTTTTATTCCACATACTTGTTGGTGTGCGCTTGTTTTGCAATGTTTGTCAAACAATATATATATATAGTATCGTCCGACCACACTTACATTTAAACTTTTCATTGTCAATGGCTTCCGTTATGTAATAATACTCCACCGAATATCTACGATCTCTTTTCTATGTGTATTTGCCCACTGCTAACGTCATTGTTACCTTGTTTCACGTTTTAACATCTCTACTATTTTCTTCTTATTATTTGCAACTGTCACATGAAACAAATTTCATTACATTCATAATAGGTGAAGTAGCTGAAATAGTTGAATAAGAAGTAAGATGACTTATATTTCCATTTTAAAGCCCATTTCATTCTCCGTCTTCTTCTTCGTCTTCTTCTCCTACTTCTTCTTGTTCGTCTTCTTCTTTTTCTTCTTCTTCTTCTTCTTCTTTTTTTTCTTCTTCTTCTACGTTTTCTTCTCCTTCTTCTTCTTCTTCTTCTTCGTCTTCTTCTCCTTCTTCTCTCTCTGTCTCTCTCTCTCTCTCTTTCTGTCTCTCTCTGTCTCTCTCTCTCTCTCTCAGGACAAACAGCTCTTAAAATATATCAAGACTATATTCAATGAGTAGGTGCCATAAAAAAATACCTAAAAACCAACCCCAAACAATAAAAAGTAGGTTTCACGTATTAATTTATTTTTAAAAATATAGTTTTCCACATGAATCGTGCAAATTGTCAGTGATTGAATTTACATGACCTCTTTCTACTCGATATTCATTGTCACCCATACAGTACCTATTACACTCTACGACAATAGGTACAAGTTTTTAAGCAAAAACTCTTGATTGTAGGTAGCTCATAGTTTTCTTTCATTAGCTTCTTCACTGCGCCATAATACCTAGCCCCATCTTCGCTAGCCAAGAGTTGTTGACTCTTATATTATTATATAGTAGAGTGTCAGAGCGGGTCATGTCAGTGATCTAATGAACTTTTGTCACTCGGTATGATTTAAAAAAAACAAAACAGACTATTGCTTTTGTCTTCAACATCAAGGTTGCATATGGCACGTGTTGTTTGAGCATTCGTTGTTCTTGCTTTCTGCGCATTTCGATCATTCAAAACCAAAATAGTGTCCATTTTTAGTGATATTCCCTGCTCGTCATATGACCATGACCTTTAATAACAGCTGGTGGAACATATTGTCGAAGCAAACACAATAATTCATGAATGTAGAGTGGCTTGTAAAGCCTGCCATATGCTTTGTTTGGCTAAAGGGGTGAGTGTTAGAGTACAGAAAGGACTGTGCGATTGTTTTAACTTCTAATGGACGATTTTAATCAGGGGGTTGCAAATTTTGATTGGAAATCCCGGGGGTGGGGGTGGGCTTGTTGTTGTTATTATTATGGTGTAAGGCGTTGGCATAGATAAAGCTTTACAGAAAATGACATGGAAACTGGGAACCAAAAGTAGTCTCCAGAATTTACCGATGTGTAAAACAATTCCAGATCAGTATCACGTAATCGTTTATATCCAATCGCATTGCAAAAAACTCGGTCAGTTCATAACAATTGAAATTATTGACTTTGTATTTCTTTTAAACTGTATACGCAATCATTTTGACAGTCCTTATTTAGTAAGTCAAATAGCCTACATTGTTCCATGAAGAAGGCTTTCACACAAAACTTTTTTTACTGTGCGTGAACGTCAGAAAACAGAGCACAATGAAATTTAACTCATTTTTAGAAACACACTACACAGATATTATTACTAATAATATTGCAGTTTTTTTAAACTCTTTGAAAGAAATACTTTATGATTCCTGAATGGACTAATACATAGGTTCTAATTTGCTGTTATTTTTGTGTGTGTGTATAGATACATAATGCCGATGTAAATCTACCTTACAATATATTCTTATGTGGTACTTTTGCTGTTATGTTTGTATTTCTGTTAATGGGCCTTTGGGTCTGTGGAATTGAATAAATAAATAAATAATTAAATAAATAATCTCATCTTTCTTTGTTGAATCCAATTTTTATTGAATTAATTTATGTGTCATAATTATATACATGTACATCAACCTTTGTTTGTCCTCCTTAAAATTAGTTTTTTTTACGTGAGTTTCATATTTGTGTCCTGTTTTCTCTCGGTATATAATGTATATTGCTTTCTCTCACTCTTAACCCAAGTATATTTTAATTTCTGCAAGATTATACATTTCTTGTTCTGCACTTTTTTGCATAGATATTAGATTGTTTTATGTTACTTCTAACTTAAGAATTACAATATAAATTGTATGATAACTTGACTGTTATTTTATTTATGTAGTCAGTGTATATCTACAATGAACAATTGCTTGTTCTTGTTGTTGTAATATGGAATCCCGACTTTAGTGTCTGTAGTCTGTTACCAATATCAACATTTAGCGTAAGGCTGTTCACAGGCAAATGGCAGACAGAAGGCGGTTTCGAGGACAGACATTTAGAATCGCTTGCAAATAGAAATTCTAAGCTGGACTATATTATCGAAATAGAAAACAGGTTTTACGAATGAATGAAATCGAGAGAAATTTGTTGATTAGTATGAAAAACGGCAGCACACAAAGGAACACCGAGGTTTCCAGAGCCCGAGCTGGAGGACACTTTCGCCAAATCTTTCTTGAATATAAGAAAAACAAATAGAGAAAACTACGAAACCGACACTATCACATCTGTACAGTCTAGCATTAGTCGGTGATTGCAGGAAAAGAATCCCTTCAGCATCCTCACAGCACATGAGTCCCAACACGAAATGTCGTCACATCGAAAAAGAGGCTTCAAAACAGCAAAGGATCGGACAATAAAAGGAATAGTGCAGATCTCTTCACAGTCATTGAACTACTCCTTTACATGAAGGTCCTTTTAGGAAAAGGTAAGTTTACTGAAGTAAAACTGCCAAATATACATGTACTCCCTCTTTTCATCGAGATTTGGATTAGTGCTGAACCTGCAGTTGCTAGGAGACGCTTGAATAATGGAGGAAGAAATCTAATATCAATATAAATAGGTTCAGAAGGAAGACAAGTGTGTCGAAATATAGCTACTATACGAACACTATTTAATTTTAAAAAAGTAAATTTTCCAAAATACTGATATACCAATAAGACTGATGTAATAAAACTAGTGTTTTGAGATTGAAATATAATCAGATGTATGAAAGAATGTATATATTTATTATTATTATTATTACTATTATTATTATTATTATTATTATTATTATTATTATTATTATTATTATTATTATTATTATTATTATTATAAAATCAGGAGGTACTGATCAATTAAATCTGGTTAAACAATACCAAATATTCTGTGCTTCATAGACGCCAGGAACAAATGCACATGCTGTGGGGAGACCTTGAATTGTAAAAGAATCTTTATTAAATTCAATTAAAGGGCGGACTATAGCAACAAAGGATGTACGAAGCTTTGCACCTAAAATGCTTGCCAAATCTGATAAATATGTATTTATTTGTTTAAATAGTAAACACTTAAACGCATTGTTCAACTAAGTGACTACACAAGTGGGTGGGATAAATAAATTAAATTAAATTAAATTAAATTAAATTAAATTAAATTAAATTAAATTAAATTAAATTAATAAATAATTGACTGAAGGCAGTATAGTAGATAAAAATTAAATTATACTAAATGCTCACATCGAGATGAAAATACAACAAAAGTAGGACTTTTTGAGAAAGTTTAAATAAAGAAAGAAAGAAAGAAAGAAAAAAATGTCACAGTCATATTGATGATTGAACACTGTTTTTACAAAAATATATTTTAAAGTGACCCATAAAATAAACTGACCAATCGCCAGATCAGAGATAAGCAAGCCTACTCATTACAATAAAACACCATATAAAATGAGGGTAGTTTATGTTGACACTTACCCTTGTGAACTGGTATTAAGAGTTTAGTGTATACTGAAAATTGCATGAAAAATAGTTGAAAAATGTTTAAGATATGACGATTTGAATCTGTATATGATGTATAGCGGCAGTCGGCTTCTAATCCGCCAGTAAATCGCATGATGCCTCACACTTCTGCAATCCGATTGTATTGGTCTGCGGTCCATCGTTATCGGCAAGTATTAGGATTTGACTGACATACGGCGATACGTTAATTTCCATTTACAAGGAATATGCCAGACAGACTCAAGCCGTATGAAATGATGGTTCCTGATGCACCCTTTCATTTTGGAATTTCCAGGAAGGCCATGAACAGTCTGGGTTGGAGATGATATATCGAAGTCGTCGTGGAAAATAATACTATTTGCGGTTTGGCTAGGGTGATAAGCGAGAAAGTTGGGTTACAGGAACAACACGCTAATCAGTTAGCAAAGCACTAAAACCATCATGTTCGCGCCTTCTTAACGATACGAGTAACCGTAAACTCGCAGTGGGGCTAATGATTAATTCAGATCATTATTTTGACAACGGAAATGGTCAAAGAACAGCTCATTAATCTGCATAGGTCATTATTATTATTATTATTATTATTATTATTATTATTATTATTATTATTATTAATATAAGCATTAATTTCACAGCAATTGAAATGAAAAACAAAACAAATTATATTTAAAAGAGAATCATGCGAAGGTCTACTTACAATTAATGAATACGGTATGTCTCTAAAACGGATGGAAAATGGAAAAAGTCCTGGCTCAGATGGATTCACTGTAGAGTTCTATAAATTCTTTTGGAAGACTCTTGGGGGATTTCTATGCAGATCAATAAATTATGGATATACTGAAGGAAAACTTTCCGGTTTTCAGACTCTAGGAGTCATCACATGTTTATCAAAGGAAGAAAAAGACAGAAGATACTTTAAAAATTGCAGACCAATGTCACTTTTAAATATTGACTATAAGATTGCTTCGGGAGCCATTGCAGCTAGGATTAAAAAGGTTCTTCCATCAATAATCAGTGATACTCGAAAAGGATTTATGAAAGGTAGATTCATTGGAGAAAATACCAGGCTATTATACGATATCATGGATCAACTAGAGAACGAAAATAGATATGGTTTATTATTGTTAATAGACTTTGAAAAAGCCTTTGACTCAATCAGCTGGAGCTTTGTGGAAAAAGCTTTACAATATTTTAACTTTGGTGATTCTGTTTGTAAGTGATTTAAACTGTTTTGTAATAACTCTAAAAGTTGTGTTATAAATAATGGACATATGTCATCATTTTTTAGACTTGAAAGAGGATGTCGTCAAGGAGATCCCCTTGCGCTTTATTTGTTGATCATCAGTGTTGAGATGTTAGCTATAACTTTAAAGCAAAATGGGGATGTATGGGGACTGATCTTCGATGTCAGTGAATATAAGTTGGGTCAGTATGCCGATGACGCTTTTATTCTTCTGACTGGATCTCAACTTTCTCTTAAAGCAACTATGAATATCTTGCAAGATTTTTTTTTCTATTATCTGGACTTAAATGTAACATAACAAAAACAAAGGCTATTTTGATTGGAAACAAGAAATTTTCTAATGAAAGAACATGTTCAGATATGAGCCTAAATTGGTCTTCTTCTAACTTTACACTCCTTGGCATAGATTTTTCTCCGGATTTACAATAAATGGTGGAAATTAACTGTATGAAGAAACTAACGAAGGCAAAAAGAATACTGGCAAGCTGGAGTCAAAGACAGCTGTCAGTAGTTGGGTAGGTAATTGTTGTAAAAACTCTTGTTCTGCCTATATTCATACATCTTTTTTCAGCACTTCCAAATACATCAGCAAAAGTTGAAGCAGAACTAAATCGTACATTATTTAAATGTGTATGGGGTGGTAAAGTAGAGAGAATTAAACGTGATATACTAGTATCCCAGGAGAACGAGGGAGGACTAAATATGATACACATTTATTCATTCATTAGGTATGTTAAGATATGATGGGTTAACAGATTGCTGGAAGATGAAAATGGAGCGTGGCAGAATTTAGTCAATACAACTATACTCAGAAATAAAAAGGATATTTGGAACTTAGGGAGAAGGAAATTTGAAGAATTTAGTAATCGAATTAAAAACAGTTTTTTGAGAGATGTAATTTTGGCAGTATCTAATTGGAAAGAGGAACCGCAAAGTCCAAACGAGTATTTATCTCTGAGTATTTTATATTTTGTCCCCCCCCCCCCAGAATGTTCTATCAATAAAAATATTGGACAGAAGCCTGTATTGAAATTCTGAATGATTTAGTAGATGATCACGGTAATTTAATACCTTTTGAAATGATAAAACAAAAAACTAGATGCAATGATTTCTTGAAATACTTCTCCTTAATATCCAAAATTCCAAAATCATGGAAAGATGCTATCAAAAACCATTTAGTACATAATAATTTGATAAGCTGGAGGATAGAATAATGAACTTGCAAAAACAAAATTCACACGAGTTTGTTTACAAAGATCTTTTAAAAAGGCAAAAAGCGAACACACTACTAAGCAAGAAACTTGGATGCAAGTATTAAATAAAAATATAAGTAGTGAGGAGTGGTCTGAGATTTATAGCCGGGCGAAATGTTGTACTAAGGATATCTAGTTGATCTCTTTTAACTTTAGATTAATCCATAGAATAATTGTTACTAACAATTTTTTAAAAGAATTAACATATTAGACGACAACAAATGTACTTTCTGTAAGAGCGATAACGAAAGTATTGAACATCTCTTCTATGATTGCAACATTGCTTCACAGTTTTGGTACCGTTTTATTGAACATTTTGCACCTTCTTGCCCAAATATTGTACACTTGTCCAAAAAAGAAATATTGTTAGGAAGTGAACAACTGGACAGTTTGTGTAATTTCTTGCTTATTTTGGTAAAATATTATATTTACACTTGCAGATTCAATATGCAAAATCCTTCCATTTATGTTTTTAAGCAAATAGTTGAAATGCATAAGAACACTGAAAAATACACTGTTAAGTTAAATAAAAAAAGAGGACCAATTTCTTCAAAAATGGACCTCAATAATGAATATGTAACTTGTGTAATAATCCTTTCTCTTCTTGCATTTTGTTATATTTGTTTGGGTCCGATTTGACGGTAAACAGGAACAAAATACTGTAAAAAGTCTGTCACCTAGACGCTGTATACTTGTGTTCGTCTATTTAAATTGTGTATCTATAGAGATTGTGTATCGTATGCATGTGTGCATGCGCGTGTATGTTTTCTTTTCTTTTTCTGTACATTATATTTATTATCCCTAGATTATCTGATAACCAGAAATGTTTGATTGTAAGGTGACCTTGAGATGGTTCCCCGACCCAGTGGTCAACCTATTACGGGGATAAAAAAAATTATATTTAATTATGACTGGTGAATTCATAAACAACAAATATTTGAACTTTGATGTTGATCAATTTTGCTCCCTCTGTTGACTGTTTTTGTAATGAGTTATAATCTTACAAGCATTAGTTATTACATAAAGCTTGCCGTCTTTTAGCTAAACCATTTGGGTGATGGATCTATGTATGGGGATGTTACCAATAATCTTTGTAGATATCCTGTGTATGTTTATATTAAAAGTCAAAAATACGTCCCCTTGTTATGTATTCAGTTAGTGTCACAGACTGAAGATTTTTGTAAGTAGCACGTGTTTTCAGGATCACAGCATTTTGTAATATTACATAGGCATTGTGCAAAAGAAGCTGTTTGATGGAGAGCAATGATAAATATCTTCGAGAACTCATTTTCAAATGTTAATGTCAAACTTGATGAGCATTTAAAGCAAGGTAAAGCCATTCAATGGAAAGTCAATAACAAAAGGAGGAATTGACACCATTAAGCTAAAAAAAATGGGAGATAATTCGCGATTGTTTCCGACGGAAACACGCCAGAGACGACAAGTTCCAAGTGACCAGTGACGTGAACCTTTTTTTTTTTGGTCTTCTACGGGCAACCACTTTGGGTTTGATGTAGGGAAATGATAGTTCGAGGATTCAACCATATTTCTACGTAATGCGGTTACGTAGTGAATAAATTGGAATAATTTAATTACCCACATAATGAAACAAATTCCAGTTTACCTCATGAGTCTGAAATAAACAATTAGGCCAACTACTATAAATCACGACACAAACTAACCTTTAAAACAGAGAAGCCGGTGTACTTACACGAGTTAACATTTGATTGGTCAGTCACTAGCTGTACGCAGCAGATAAGAACTTCCGTGCAAAATCTGCCGTATCTACCTGCATATTAGAAGTCCTCTTTAAGAGCCAATACACAAGTAGTATTTACCGTATCTACCTGCATATTAGAAGTCCTCTCAAAGAGCCAATCCACAAGTAGTATTTACCTATTCTGCACTAAGTTAACGAAGAGAAAATAAATTGAAATATTTGATTTCAACAAATTCGAATTATATCCACACCTTGTAAAATATTCAATTAGTATTTCTTTAAATTGCGATATATGTATTTTCTTTGTAAATGCTTACAAATATTTGTTCATTTTCCACTTTTGTAATTATTTAACTTTCCATCTCATCTTCCCGATCCCTATAAGCAAATTATATACCTTTCATTATAATTGCACAGCACTTCCTTTTTAAACGAATCACGAATATACCATCACAGCGTTCATTGCAGGTGACTCGGCTGAGATGGCTTATTTCCAAGTTTATTTGTCAAGGATGAACTCACTAGAAAATTTTAATTTACTGAACAAATAGTTTGGAAAGGTATCATACTGCTCTTGACATGGTTTTATTTTGACTAGCTTTCTACAGCGTTTGACTGAGTCTTCCGCAATTTTCCGGCGATATCCCCCTTTTTACGCAGTATCGTCCATCGAAATATGCTTGAGTTTGAGTGTCGAGCACAAAAGGTTTTTCGAATACTAAGACAGGCCTCTCAAAAAATCGAGGATTCTCTGCATACATACGATGATTCTGAAAGGTCAGGCAGTGCTATCTCTGCATACATACGATGATTCTGAAAGGTCAGGCAGTGCTATCTCTGCATACATCCGATGATTCTGAAAGGTCAGGCAGTGCTATCTCTGCATACATCCGATGATTCTGAAAGCCAGGCAGTGCTATCTCTGCATACATACGATGATTCTGAAAGGTCAGGCAGTGCTATCTCTGCATACATCCGATGATTCTGAAAGTCAGGCAGTGCTATCTCTGCATACATACGACGAGTCTGAAAGGTCAGGCAGTGCTATCTCTGCATACATGCGACGAGTCTGAAAGGCCAGGCAGTGCTATCTCTGCATACATACGACGAGTCTGAAAGGTCAGGCAGTGCTATCTTTGCATACATACAATGAGTCTGAAAGGTCAGGCAGTGCTATCTCTGCATACATACTACGAGTCTGAAAGGTCAGGCAGTGCTATCTTTGCATACATACGATGAGTCTGAAAGGTCAGGCAGTACTATCTCTGCATACATACGACGAGTCTGAAAGGGCATACATACGACGAGTCTGAAAGGTCAGGCAGTACTATCTCTGCATACATACGATGAGTCTTAAAGGTCTGGCAGTGCTATCTCTGCATACATGCGACGAGTCTGAAAGGTCAGGCAGTGCCATCTCCGCATACATGTGACGAGTCTGAAAGGTCAGGCAGTGCTATCTCTGCATACATACGACGAGTCTGAAAGGTCAGGCAGTGCTATCTCTGCATACATACGATGAGTCTGAAAGGTCAGACAGTACTATCTCTGCATACATACGACGAGTCTGAAAGGGCATACACGCGACGAGTCTGAAAGGTCAGGCAGTGCTATCTCTTCATACATGCGACGATTCTGAATTTCAGGCAGTGCTATCTCTGCATACATACGATGATTCTGAAAGGTCAGGCAGTGCTATCTCTGCACACATACGATGAGTCTGAAAGGTCAGGCAGTGCTATCTCTGCATACATACGACGAGTCTGAAAGGTCAGGCAGTGCTATCTCTGCATACATACGATGAGTCTGAAAGGTCAGGCAGTGCTATCTCTGCATACATACGATAAGTCTGAAAGGTCAGGCAGTGCTGTCTATATACCTCAGAACATCAATCAAACATTGCAGTCCGGGTGACACATTGCAACTATCAACTAAAACTTTGGAAAAACTTTAAAAGCTCAAACGTTATTTTCAGGCTGTTCATCCAATGCCGACACTTATGTTTCAATATATTCGAAACAGTAAAACACAAATAGATTGCAATAAACTTTCTTGCAGAAGCCTAGTGATCATTTGTTGACTGCGACCTTGTATGATCTCAGTACATAAAAAAATCCACTGTGTCCTTGTATGCAGTGGCGTACTAAGGGTAAATCGCGCCCGGGTCGACGATGATGGCCCAAGGGGCCAGAATACGAGGCCCGAATTTTTATCAGTTGTTTTGGCGCCCCATGACCTCTGGCGCCCGGGGCAACCGCCCCGCCCCCCACTCCGTTAGTACGCTACTGCTTGTATGATCTAAGTACATACAAAATCAACTGTGTCCTTGTATGATCTAAGCATATACAAAATCCACTGTGACCTTGTATGATCTAAGCACATACAAAAATCCACTGTGTCCTTGGATGATCTAAGCACATATAAAATCCACTGTGTTCTTGTATGATCTAAGCACATACAAAATCCAATGTGTTCTTGTATGATCAAAGCACATACAAAAATCCACTGTGTCCTTGGATGATCTAAGCACATACAAAATCCACTGTGTTCTTGTATTATGAAAGCACATATAAAATCCAATGTGTCTTTGTATGATCAAAGCACATATAAAATCCACTGTGTTCTTGTATGATCAAAACACATATAACAATCCACTGTGTCCTTGTATGATCAAAGCACGTACAAAAATACACTGTGTCCTTGTACTATCTAAGCACATACAAAATCCACTGTGTGAAAACTATCGTTCAAAGTGTAAATGCGAACCTTCATTGTTTACCTTCCTTTTAGCATAACGATTGGATAAAATAATTGTGAAATCAAACGGATATAATAAAGGTAAAAATATAAGCTTCCAATTCTCTCCCCCCCCACACACACACACACAAATATATATATATATATTCTTTCACTCACTACGTAACATGGTCACGTGACTCGTCATTTAGAGTCGACCTTGGGTGGCAGGTTTACAGAGATTCAGAGTGGACAAGAGTTATTATGAAAACCAATTAAAAAATCCAATTCTCTAACGAAACGAAAAAATGCTAAAACATTAATATTTGAGAAAATGATGAAAGATCTTTGAAAATTTGCTCAGTTTCTTTCATTTGTGAGCTTAATTTATCAATATTCTTCACAATTCCCGTATCTTTTGTCGTACACTACGGTAGCGCTGCGACGTCATCTAGGTCAATCATGAAAACCCTAACACAGTCAACCCTGGTTACAACGACATTAGTTATAACGGAATATTCACTTAACGACGAAATATCGGTCGAAACAAACGTAAGCAATATTAAAGATGTGACGGTTACAACGGAATATTCGAGTTTCGCCACCGACCTTGAGTTTTTGTAACAAATGTATACAATATTAAAGATGTGACGGTTACAACGGAATATTCGAGTTTCGGCTCCGACCTTGAGCTTTTGTAATAAACGTATACATTGCATTAAATCAACTGATGAACCCTTTTAACCTTTTTGTTTATTCTAAAAACTTTTCACAGAACTTTTTTATATTTTACCTTTTATATTCTATATTGTAAGAGATTATGTTTACATTTATTTGTAAGTGTTTCTCGTCCTGAAAATTGTAGCAATTTTAACCTTTAACTTTTATGATCTTTGCCGTTTATCTTGAAGGACTACATATTTACGTTTATTCTTCCCTCTATATTTGTAGAACTATACTTTTAATCGGCGCTATATCGCCAAGAGTGTGCAGACGTACCGTTAAACCTATACGTTATATATATATATATATATATATATATATATATATATATATATATATATATATATATATATATATATAGAGAGAGAGAGAGAGAGAGAGAGAGAGAGAATTACAAATATACACCAAACAGAGCGGAAATGTCTATACCATGAATTCGACAGGAGAATGCTTGATAATATTAACACAATTTTTAAATACGAACAAATAATATTATCATACAGGTTAGAGAATTTTAATTCGAACTCTACGGAGATTCGAACCCGGATCCACGGGTTACGACACCCATAGCCTTGCCTGTAAGCACCAGCCCCTATACCATCTCGACCATGCACACATTATCAAAAAATGATGCTACAAAGTTGGTGGTATAGGCATTCGTGTGTAGCAGACATACCCGCATGTCGACCCAGTAATTAATTCTCATCTAAGTACACAGACCATCTGGATTCCTACTACAGAAATCAAGGTATATAGAATTTATTATAAAGAATTACAAATATACACCAAACAGAGCGGAAAGTGCGAACCCTGGATTCTACAGGAGAATGCTTGATGATAACATCAACATAATTTTTAAATACGAATAAATTACGAATAAATAATATTATCATACAGGTTAGAGAATTTTAATTCGTACTCTGTTTGATATATATATATATATATATATATATATATATATATATATATATATATATATATATATATATATATCCTTAAGAATAAGATATTAAGAACAAAAATATTTGCAGAAGTAAATATGTCAGAACGAACCATACGAGACAATAGGCACCAAAAATGACACGAAAGACCTGAATACATATCTACAAATGTGCGTAAACTTTAGGAATTATGGCAACACATCAATCTATAATATATATCGTAAGCACTATGTATGTATGTATGTATGTATGTATGTATGTATGTATGTATGTATGTATGTATGTATGTATGTATGTATGTATGTATGTATGTATTATGTACTTAAGCGTGTGTGCGTGCGTGCGTATGTCAATGCATGTATTGGCAGGTAGGTATGCACGCATGTATGTATCCTGATGCTTAATATTATAGACCTGGCCTGAATTTCACCAACCAAACTTAAATCTGGGACTAAAATTTAGTTTGGAATCCTAGTAACTCATTGGTTGAAATTTAAGTCTGACTTAAAATGAATCTATCAAATGTTGTTTTTTTTAGACATGCTGGTGAAATGGGGTCTGGTATATATTGCAAGCTCATTGGTATTATTTTTTTAGACATGCTGGCGAAATGGGGCCTGGTATATATTGCAAGCTTATTGATGTTTATTTTTTTTAAGACATGCTGGCGAAATGGGGCCTGGTATATATTGCAATCTCATTGGTATTTTTTGCACACTGTAAAGTATTTAAACACAATAAAATGCATAATTTGGTACATTTATATAACGGGTAATAAGACAACTCTTACTATGTTATCATAAATATGTATAATTAGCAATCCTTCACAAACAAGTACAAGTAACATCGTATCATATGCGAATTGAAACCATATTCAAACATCGAGATCATATGATAAATTAGAATACATGTAGTAAATTGATTGAACCACTGTCATAAACAAAAATGTAAAAGAAGCAAGTATCCATGATTCCTTACGCTAGTCTTTGTATGTGCGTGACCCGTAACTGTCAATATACCTGCCTTGATCTTCGCACGAAAGACAACCATGTGAATTAAATCCTAGTTATGTATACAGTAAGACAATTAGGTGCATGCTTTAAGGCAAAATGTGAAAAAATCAAAAGCGACCACAAAGTAATCAGATTATTATGCTCTTGTCGACTCTGATAAACGCTTTTGTGGATTATTGACGCCATTAGTACTGACGATACTTGTAAGAGTCTGAATGGGACTTAGATGAACACGCTTGGTATTATTGATGCCACTAGTACTGACGATAATTTGAAAGAGTCTGAATGGGACTTAGATGAACGCGCTTGTTATTATTGATGTCACTAGTACTGACGATAATTTGATAGAGTCTGAATGGGACTTAGATGAACACGCTTGTTGTTAGATAATAGAAAATATATATCGGTAATATATAATCTAATGCTTACTGACATAGAAAACCGTCCTGGAAAGAAAAATTGGGCATTGTTAGTCCGGCATTTATTAAATAGTCTGGGTCTGGGGGAAGTGTGGATAAATCAAGCTGTTGGGAATATAAATTGTTCTTATCCTTAGTTAAACAACGGATATCTGACCAGTTTATTCAAAATTGGCAATCAAGAATCAGAGAATCTTCAAGAGCTAGATTATATAGAAATTTGTCAAAATATTTTGACTATAAGGAGTATTTAGATATAGTAACAGTGACAAAATTTAGAAAATCCCTTTCAAAAATAAGAATGTCTGCCCATACTTTACATGTTGAATCAGGGAGATGGAAGAGATCACATTGCACCCCACTACATCAAAGAATTTGTATTTTTTGCAACGTGCTGGAAGATGAGTATAACTTTGTTTTAGAATGCCAATGTTATTTGCTCTAAGAAAGAAGTATATAAACTCTTATTTTTGGAAAGGACCAAATTGAAATTTATTAAATTACTCAGTTCCACTAAAACTACCGAGGTATGAAATCTGGGAAATTATATTCATAGAGCACTAATTGAACGTAATAATATGATGAATGCGACTTAAATTACATGATTGAATTAGTTAGTTATTAGTTATTATTATTTTTTTTTTCTCTTCGTGTCATCTCCATTTCATTGATTAATAAATGCATTACTATCTCTCATATTTCATGTATAATGTTCTTATAATACTAATAAGAAAAGCATTGTGAATACTACTTATATATTGATAATACTTTTTATGTCTTCTCCCGAAGGAGCTTGTATTTAAACGCGCGCATGTGATTCAACAAACATAGTCTGGAGTAGTTGACAGGTCACACGATAATTTGATAGAGTCTGAATGGGACTTAGATGAACGCGCTTGTTATTATTGATGTCACTAGTACTGACGATAATTTGATAGAGTCTGAATGGGACTTAGATGAACACGCTTGTTATTATTGATGCCACTAGTACTGACGATACTTTAATAGAGTCTGAGTGAGACGTAGACAAAGATGCTAACCCAGCAATAATTCCGCATATGTTCTTTATATTTAAATTTCAAGATTGCTTAATTTTCATCAATTGCATTTACTTTGTCCTCTAAACGTTTGATCAGTGACTGATCCTGTGAGTGGAGTATATTCACTGAAGCCCGTTTTTCATCCGATACCGCTTTGCTATTTCTGCTATCACACTTCTTCGCTGACAACTGTGTCACACTTCCTGTGATTGTGAGACCGCAGAGACCCAGCATCCTTCATCTTAGCCAAAGTACTGACTCTCTGTACTATTTCCCCACGATCCACCGCCCATTAGTCTGGTTCCCTGCTTCGTATACTCTCTGTTACGTACTCTGCTGCACGACTAACTAATCGGGAGACTCAGATTTTACTAGTTAACGGCCTATGCTATTGACTTGCCAATTTAGGCTTGGCACAAGCGAATCAGACTTCAGTATCTCCTCACCATCATGCAACTTAGTAATATATCTTTGCAAGTCCCATATGTCAGCGTTATTGCAAATCCCATATGTCAGCGTCATTGCAAGTCCCATATGTCAGCATCATTGCAAGTCCCATATGTCAGCGTTCTTGCAAATCCCATATGTCAGCGTTATTGCAAATCCCATATGTCATCGTTATTGCAAATCCCATATGTCAGCGTCATTACAAGTCCCATATGTCAGCATCATTGCAAGTTCCATATGTCAGCGTCATTTTCCTTTAGTTTCCACTTTAATTCAGAAATCTGCTTGTGAAGTGGCGCATTTCTCTCTTCGCGGGATTTCTGGAGCTCCTTCTCTTGCTTCAACAAATGATTGTCCAACAACTGATGGTCCCAATCATTCAGTGGGCGATAACGCCAAGGATATGAATTGAACTCTGTTTATATATTTTTGTAATGTACGTACTCATGTATGTAACTTCCTATCAATTTATTCATATATCGTGTTTTTGTCAGAGAATATACATAAATTCGTGTCGGTCCATTGGAAATTAGATAAGCAAGTCATCACAAACAAAGATTTTTTTTTTGCTGTTCATTTACTTTGTCATCAGGAGTATTGTTTACGTGCGAAATTTCATAAGATTTGTCGGCCGCATAATGTATAGTAAGGAGTTTTCATAAATGGTTGTTACTACGCTAGATCTTTTTATTATTGTCCACCGTTCTCTTTCATTTTTTTTCCCCTTCGTTTAGTTTCATGAAATTTGGATCAGATTTAAAGTCATATGGAGTAACAATTTTGTGCCAAAAATTGATGTTTATTTATTTTCATGTAGTAGAATAAGTGAGAATTTTCTCTCTTACGATCTACTAGGTAAAGAGTTAAATTTAAAGTGGTTCATGTCCTCAAGTGCTTTCGTTGCACAATGGACAAAAACTTGCCTACAACGCCTACTCAACACCCCTGTTTACTCTTCAAACACTGGACGTTTGTATGAATAGCCATTTAAACTTCTTGTCAAGAACACAACACAAAAAATCAATTTGAAGAACCTTACTTCACTGTACTCGGAGGGACCCTTAATATTCAAAAACTATTCAAGGCCAATTATAACGCACCGCTATAGATCTACGCTTGTCAAACAGCGACATGACGATGGGTGTTCTTTCTATCAACCATCTATGTGCCCTGGCGCCATATTGATGAAGCGTTTGATGACACCATCAAAAGATGAAACAACCTTTTCGTTGCAACCATTCATGGTACGTCCAAATAAATACAGGTAGAAATCACCTATACCCAGTTTCTCGTGCTCGATTCCATTTATGAATAGTCCTCGGCGTAATTATTACCACTTTAGTTACTTAAATGTAATTATGAACAAGTATACCAGCATTTGTTTAGCTTGCATTGGATGGTTACAACCATGTTCACATACAGCCAATTTCAATGACCATAAAACATCGATGCCCTACCAAGCCGTGACCCAATTCATTCAATTATCTTCTCAAATCCTGAGCATTTGACAATATTTTTAAAACTCAAGTATTAGACGTACAACAAACTAATTAGCAAAATCGGTCGTTTTGAAGAAATCCTCAATTGATTGTCAGCTTCAAAAAATGAGTTGGGCGTTCAAACTTCCCACTTCGTTATTCAAGTCTTTGTGTATACCCCGTTGAACAAGACTTAGGACTATCAATTTGTCGAACGAGGCGCCCTAACGTCTGTTTATCAAGCAGTATCGAAAGGACGGGAACACCTCCCCCTTTAACCAATTTAAATCTCTTTTAAACCTTCTGTTCACGCCAACTAATGACACGAGATTCATTAAAATCTGCTTTTGTAAAATTAGAGAGTCTTTACAGAAACATTTGTTTACGACAAGGTCTGTGCAAAAGATCTAACTTCATCAATGTTTACCCATAGGGAATGATACATAATTTGAAAGCCGACAGTCAATTTTGAAAACGTACAAAGGCCAACTGAGCCTTATTACGGGATAAATGATCTTAAGACTCTTTTTCAAAATTATTTTACAATCAATTTTAAAAATTCCATTTCAGATTTTGTCCCTTCCAAACTCTGGAGTGAAAAATATTCCTGTTCTTAATAATTGATCAATTTATTACATTGTATCAGCGAAATGGAGCTAATCAGGGATACGAAGTGTGTGTGATGTGTAAACCTCACAAAGACCCCTTTATAATAGAAAGAAAGAAAAAGAAAAACCCAACAGAAATGCTACAAATAAAGGATGATTCGCACAATGATTTATTATGGCAGCTCGCTATTTTTCTAGAAATCTAAATAATTGTCCATAATTCCAGCTAATGTATGTATATATGTATATATATATATATATATATATATATATATATATATATACATCCTTTGTTCTAAGCCTGGAATTAGGTCAAAACACTGTGGTCCTCTGCGAGACACGCATGATAAACACTTTTTTGAATTTTTTTACACAACTTTGTTGGGCTGATGGCATCATAACATAGATATGTAGTTTACCCGTTTTAGACCGTTTTTTAATTTTGTCTTCTTTCTTTCTTCTATTGTTTATCCTTTGTTTGTTTATTTCCTCGTCAGTGTTTGTTTTGTGGATGTAAATTGTTTCTTCCCCTGACGAAGAGCTTGTTCAGCTCGAAACGTTGGGAAACTGTTTTGTATTTGCGCCGTTATCAATTTTTGTGTCATTATATATATGTATATGTATATATATATATATATATATATATATATATATATATATATATATATTTTTATTTTTATATATATATATATATATATATGCAGGCGTCAGGGGGATGAAAAAATAATTCTGTTGAGTAATAGATGTGGGTATTTGAATGTTGTGTACTAGATGTGGATATTTGAATGTTGTGTAATAGATGTGGGTATTTGAATGTTGTGTAATAGATGTGGGTATTGGAATGTTGTTTAATAGATGTGGGTATTTGAATGTTGTGTAATAGATGTGGGTATTTGAATGTTGTGTAATAGATCTGGGTATTTGAATGTTGTGTAATAGATGTGGGTATTTGAATATTGAGGAATGTAGCAGAAGGGTCCACTCGTACATGGCCGAATGGCCGCACACGAGTATAATCCAAATTAAGTAAGTAAGCAGAAGGGTAATCATAAATCTGGCTGGTTATGAGAGGTTAATGCTGAAGAAAGGTGATCACTATAGGAGGTTGGACTGTATTTATATGAATATGGAGAGTTGATTAATTTTCAAAATACATAGTTCGATTGTTCAAAAAAGTTTCCCATTTTGCATAACTAGAATATTATTACAAATATTAATTTGTATTGCATTCGTGATGTTTAAATGTCAGGCTTGAATTTTTTCTCGGCAAAAGCGATGTCCTATATAAAAGACATGAATAAAATAAGTTCAAACAACAACGCACTACTTCAACTTCAAGGAAGAAGATAGAAATATGTCAATATATTAATTAATTCATCAATTGATCGCTCGATCGATCAATTAATCGATCCACAGACTGATTTGCTGGTTGGTGGGTAGGTCGGTTGTTTGATAGGGTAGTTAGTTAATTTAAATTGAATTGTTTATAATTATGTTTCTCATAAAACGTAAGACGTGGAAAAGGCATTGTTCCATTCAATAAGCTAAATTTGAAGAGTTGTTGAAAATGAGATTCTACCTCACAGTAAATGTTGAAATATAAATTGCTTGCTTTATTGATTCAGTGATGGTTTGTTGCACATCAGCACATAAAAGACCGTCCAGTGCTGAGACAATAACATTAAAGTGCCTTGCGCAGAGATCCTGGCTGGTCTGGGCAGGATTCGGAACTACATCCAACTGGTAGTGAGTCAGGCATGCTAATCACTAAGCCACCGCGGCAACCTGATAAATATATCAGTTCGGATTTAGACATTATAGGTGACAAATCTTGTTATATGACCCACACACTGGTTAATTATAATGCACTGGCAAGGAGGATATTTCTACGCACTGGGAACGATAAACATGGCGGAATCAGAAACCCTGGAGAGGGTTCGTGAACAATATCTCTGTTTTATTTATACGAAGACAATAATCCTGCTACTGGTATTAGTCACACTGAATGTCTAAAAGATTCAACTTTTGACTCTTGTTTTCCATAAAAATGAATTTCGTAAGATTTAGCTGTCAAACTGGTCACTGATTGTAGCATGCAGTAGTATGCATATGAAAGTACGTGCACGCTTGTAAATGTTAAATTATTAGTATCGCGAGTACGGATACGAGAACAAAGTGATTAAACTTGCAAATTCTAAAACAGTACCATATTTTAAAAAAAAATAATATTCAGGTCATTTACAAGATAGGGTCACCATCTAACAAACGAATATCAACGAGGAAGCAAAAGAGTTACCATCAAACGAATAAAAAGCTGTAGAAAGAAATAACTGGACACTGTGTTCTACAAGCTACATCACATTGGACACTATGTTCTACAAACTACATAACATAGAAGGAAGCTTGAACCGAGGTTTCATTTTGTTAAAGATAATTGCAAAATGAATTGGAACAATAGATGAGAATCTCGAACAAATGGAGGAGGACAGGGAAAAGAATTTGACAGCATAGTAAACAGAAGAGTTAATAGAGGAAAGGGTTTTTATATGGGACACTGTCTATATAAACTTTATGTTGCTTTTTGGTATCGGGTATATCATACACAAATTGGAATCTTTACCAAGACCTGGACAAAGTGGAGTTAAAAACAAAATGAACACAAAAAACAAGAAATGAAGACGTGGGAGACTTTGTACACCCTAACAACCACTATTACATTCCTGCAATGTTGTAGCTCGTGCTTTACACAATTTGTGCATTTTAAATGTCAGAGACAAAGAACATTGTAAATGACGTCGTCCTTTACGACAACCTTGCAGCGAAACAACAATTTCATTTATTACACATCGTTTAAACCGTTTTCACAGTTTTGTACATCACGCAGATGCAAAAACCAATCGTTTACAACATAGTGTTTCCATCTAAAAATTTATATCGAAATTTTACCTTAAGTAAATTACATCAGATGTATTCCAAATGACGCTGGGGACTCAGCGTTCAAAGGCACGGTTAGTACCGTGTTTTATCAATGCCATTTTGCTTCTGAAACACTTCGGACAATAAATGCAACGTTTAATGTCTGACAGAAAGTCAGTAATGTTTTTTTTTTTGTTTGTTTTTTTTTTTTTTTTTGTTTAAATTGGGTTGTATTTTAAGAATGAAAATATTCAATACTTTTATAGTTTTGATTGTGTAGAATGTTGTTATGATACGAACTGAGACACTTGCAAATTTATCCAAATTTGTGTAGATAATGTATACTGCTTTGTGCAACCCATACAATAAAGTCATTTTAAGTGCATGCAAAGAAGTAATTCTTACCTTTTGGAGCAAGAGGTATCAAAGTCTTCACCATCCATATATTTAACTTTGTCTTAAAAGTTTGCTAAATGTCCGCCTCGCCCTTTTTAGATTTCTCCCACTTTGGGTAATTATATTGGAATGTTAACCATTTGTGTTTTTGTTGCTATCGAGACACTCGGCTAGTTATGCGTAAGTCCCACATGAGACCAGCTCCTCCCTAAACTCTTTCTGATCTTGATGTCGATTCATGCGTTCATCTGTCATTTTTTCGCTTGTATTTTATCCCAAAATTGTAAGCATTATCCAAATCGAGGAGCTTGTTTTTTTGATTGCAGAGTGTATATTGCTATTGTGTGTGTGTGTGTGTGTGTGTGTGTGTGTGTGTGTGTGTGTGTGTGTGTGTGTGTGTGTGTGTGAGAGAAACACGCGCTCAATAACTGGCTTGGTTGGGTTGAGTCCAATTTAAAGTATTTTGCCTACAAGGCTGCTGGTCATTTCTATTTCTCAAGAGCAACCTATGCAAAGCAGCTTGTGGTTATCGTTATCTAGAGGATGATAGACCTCCGTGTTATTGCCCGGATCGAGTAAATAATAAAATAAATTATGAAATTTAAAGATGGAATAAATAGAGATCTGAGCAGATATATATAGAACAGAATAACACGAGCCCCCGTACATGAATTATAACAATTTAATCAATTACATAGAACAAATTGAGATAATACACAACATTAGGAAGATACACTTCTTTTTGAAATAAATCATTTACCGAATTTCAAACACAAATATACTTATGTAAATAGCCGATCGGTTTTAAACGATAGAATTAGTTCATCATGGAATCGAGTGAACAATCGAAGTCATTGCCCAGCATGCCTGCATAACCTACTTATCGCTGGTCACTCCAAATTCAATATTGCTGTTCTCTCCCCTTGTTTTTTCTGTTCCTTCTCACGCTGTCTTATCTCGCCTCCTTAGGCCCTAAAACTTTGTGTGGGTAGGTAGGTAGGTGGATAGGTGGATAAGTGGATAGGTGGATACGTGGATGGAGCTATTTCCCCTTTCAAAATAAACAGAGAAGCAACCTAAATCTTCTGTCAAATATCCTACTGGGAATAGAACATTACTCCACTCTCGTTACGTCAGAAATCGTCCTATCGGAATTCAAACAGATACCAATGGCTATCTGGTCAGGCCAAACTTGATAGACCATAAACAAACCTAGTTTCAGAAATGAATGTACTTCTAGCGGCTATTTCATCACTGAGTCACATTAACATCAAACGAGACATAGCGGTTTCAGTTCACATCCTAATTATACAAATGAATCAATGAAATTCACTTCATGGCTTAACTACATTAATTTCAGTGAACACTCACTCAAGTCTTTATCATACATGAAATCACCTAAGATCTGTAAATTCACACAGATTCTCGCAACCCATATCAAATAAAGTAATGCGTGAAATTCTTAGAATACATAATTCCTATAACAATCAAGACGACAAATTCAAACAATTCGTCAAACTCATATAAAGAAGATTATTGTACGAATTCAGAGAAATGAACTCAGCAAAATAGCTATACTCATAATAAGAAACTGATGTACGAATTTAAACAAATAAATTCAAACAAATAATTATATTGATATCAACGAATTACATGAGATTGATGCAAATACCTTGTGCTTTCAAGCCTCGCTCGCTTCTACCGCCAGAATTGTCCCTAAACTTATAGACACTGGTCCCTTGAACAATTGTTTATACGAGAGAATTTCTTCTTAATTCTATCTCGGAGTCAAGATCTCTTCCTCTCACAGGAAAACTTGGACTGACTAAATTTTGCGATGTGGAATACTTAAAACATGAAATTTTCGTCTGGGAAACACACCTCTTATTTAGCGTAGCCAATCAGATTAAACGTATCTACCGCCCTTTTATAAATACACGTTCTACGCGGTTAGCGTAACCCTAGATTTTCGTTGGCCATGTAAAACTGATTCTGGATAATTTTAAAAAGATAATACTGCTTCTACTCGTTTCTGCATTATCTCAACTTTGACATTTTTGATAACTAGACCTCCAATTAACCTTATGTCCGACTGCTAGCAATGACGGCTTAATTAAGAATCAATCTCGCCCAATAACAGGGACATTAAAACCATCGCAGTCTAGCAATTTCATACTGTACCTTTCATCATAAATCTAATTAATTGTTATCTGCCAACTAATGCGCTTTACCGAAATCGACAGAAATGTGCACCCTTACACAGCTGGTTTCCCTACTGCTTTATATATAGTGACCTTCTGTATACAGCGAGGCGGTTCTCGGCTATTAAAGAGGCTGGTTTTCTTATATTACGTTCTTCTCACAGTTAATATTTCAATGGTATGAAATTCATTTAAATACATATTCTTGAAAAATATGTTTTGAAGCGTGTAAGCCATTTTTGATATTCTTAAAGTTAAAGGGACAGTTAAATACTTTAATTTAGGTGCTGTACTTTTTTATTTTTCATATTCGTTTTCTGTATTTAAATAAAAATAGAAGAGAAAAAAAAGTGGCAGCTGGGCCAGAATCGGCAATATCTATACTTCAAACAAGGGAAGTATCTTGTAACAGCATAACCAGCACACTAAGATATTTATTTTCCTTTTACCATTATCAATGTTGCGTAATTTGTTTTTAAATCAAATTTTAAAACAAAAAAATAAAAATAAAAATTGTGTGTGTTCTGCTTTTTTCTCTAGCTGTGTTGTTCGTTGTGCTCGTTGAGCTTTGTGGTAGAATACCCAACTAATTTACAATTTACATGTGTACTCGTGGTGTTTTCATTGCACTTTCGGAAAGAAAATACAAATGGAAAGCAATGTTCTCGCCCAAACATCTGGACTGACAGGTACGTTGTCTCCAGTACCAAATTCAAGTGCAAACACATACTATTCTCTTCTTCCACATCCACCCAATTACTTGCATAAGATGAATAGTATGATCCAATATGGTCCCCAACAGCCAAATCCAATTTCTCCATGTTATCTGCCAAATCAAAAACCATTGCAACTTTCCCCGGTGTTTCAAGGTCTCGCAACATATCCCGTTACACCGCCCTACATTGCAGAAATGAATAAGAAACTGGAAACAGTACGCATCAAGTTGGCCAAAATTGATAGACTAGAGGCAAATTTGGTGGATGTTAAGAACGAAGTGAAAAATTCTCTCCAGAAATTACTCCGAAATTGAAAACACATTGAAATTTATAAGTGACAAGCAGGACAAACAGTCAAGTACTAAGATTCAAGTTAGTAAGCATTTACAACAAATGGAACAAAATGTGTCTAAAATCAACTAAGAAAACGCCAGTCTGAGAGAAATAATACTTGATTTGCAAAGCAGAAGTATGCGCGACAACCTAATATTAACTGGTATAACTGAAACAGAAATTGATATCCAGGGACAAAACTACTGAAACAATCTTACGAGACTTTATTGAAAAAAATTGGACATCCGTGCTGGTCAAATTCATCTTGAAATAGTCCACAGAATGAAGCAACAGCAAACTCCCGGCTCCCGACATCGACAACGATACATCATAGCAAACTTCACTTATTTTAAGGAAAGAGAATTTGTAAGAAAGGCAGCACCGGACAAATTACGAAATAAGAAATATGGGATCAATTAACTATTTCCTAAAGAGGTATTGGAATAAAGAAAACTGCTTCTGCCAGCGTATAGGAAAGCTAGAAAGGGAAACCTTCATGCACACTTAGTGGTAGGTGAATTGCACATCAACCACAAACTTTTTACTATGCATGGGACCCAAGTTTATGCTGGACCCCAGATACGCTGGACCTCAAACGGACCAGAGCTACCCCGCCGTGTACCCTTAGTCAGATCGATGACTCCAGAACCCAACACGAGCGATAATGGATTTTTGGCCCAGAACAGATTCTCACCGTTAGCCGAATCGGACATGCATTATTCCGAAGTACAACACAGTGAGTGTGATATCAGCGATTCATGTGTCATGTGTAACTCAGGAACTGAACATTACCTACAGAACCACATACAACTACACGAAACTGAAACCGATGAAACAAACCTGGTTACTTCTCACGAGGAAACTGTGCCAAAATCCGCGCCCGTGAATGACGATGAGAGATCGAACATGACCACAAGGGGTGAAGTAGGAGCGGCATTGAATGAAGCAATATATATTGTTTAGGGTTGCCAGTGTGGATACTGTAAGCAAAAAACTCAGTTTGAAGACCCATATCAAAATGTAAACAAAAGTAATAGCAACTTCTCCTTTTTGAATATATCTGGTATAAAAAGTAAGTTAAATTATCCTGAATTTAATTATTTCATAAGCAAACTTTATATCACATGTCTTGTTGAAACGAAACTGTTAGAACTGGATGTAATTTGTTTTGAAAATCATGAGATTAAAGGATAGAATAATAGACACAATACAAAACGTACATCGGGTAGCATAGCTCTGCTTGTCAGAAAATCAATTATTTTGGTTTAAAGTATCAAAAGAATTGCTCAAAACGAAAGATGATTTCATATTTGGAATTGTTTATATACCTCCCGAGGGCTCAGAATACTATCCATTAGACGCTTTTGATGAAATTGAGGATGAGCTACTGATCAGACTTCTTGAAACTCAGCACGTGTTCTTGTTAGGCGACTGGAACAGCTGTAATTATGATATAGATGATTTTATTACATTATCAACCAATATTAACAATATTGATAAGCTTGATCAAATCGCTTCTGATTACTTAAACAACACACATAGTCTCAGTAATCATGATATCGCAATGAAAAGACATACCTGTGATAAAAAGAGGTCAACTAATTATGGCAATCGCATGTTAGAATTTTGTAGAAATTGCAATATGTATATAGCCAACTCAAGAATCGGATACGACAGAGGAATAGACAAATGTACAAGTAAAGATGTACGTGTAATAGACTATTTAGTTACCACTGTAGAAGGCTTTAACTCTATCAAACAAGTTTGTGTTCATGTTTTTTGTCCAATGCTCTCTGACATTCATAATGTAGTAATTTTCATGGTACATACTGAGGTGAATATGTGCTTACCTGAGACAAAATCTGTCAAAAAACGATTGTGTCGATCTGATAAGAAACATATGTTCATACCAAGCATTAAGAGACTCTGTGGAAGCCTTAATTAACAAAATACATGACTTGAGAAAAGCTACGAATATAGATAAAAGAAAGGTAAATGAGATTTCTGATGAAATTGCAACAATTCTTTTAGGTAGTGCTAATAAAACAATTGCATGTAGGAACAATAAACAAATATACCATAATAAATTACATAGCAAACCATTTTTTGATAGAGAATGTAAGCTAGCTAGAAATAAATATCATACTACTAAAATAAAAATCATTCATCACTAAAAACACCCCAAAGTCAGAACGGCATGCTTTCTGCTAGTAGAAATGATAAGAAAACAATCAGAAAATTTGCAAACTTGCATAACAAGACAAGAAAACCAAGATAAGCAAAGAAACTTGCAAACAACAAATCCAAAACAATACTGGTCAATACTAAACAATTTTACTAAAGCAAATGATGAAATTCCTTTCGAAATGAACACCTTTTATGATTTTTTTAGGAACATAAACTCATTCCACGAGAATAATGACGAAACAAATGAAAACGAGGAATCAACAAATACAGAACATTACACAGTACTAAATGAATTAATCTCTTCAGAGGAAATACTCAACATACTGAGAAATTTAAAATCAAATAAGTCACTGGTAAAGATTTAATTTTGAATGAATATTTTAAATGTACAGGAGAAGTGTTTATTCCTGTTTTGTAAGTTATTTTTTTATTTGTGTTTAAATACAGGTGCTGTTACAGAAACCTGGACTACAGGGTTGATTAAACCGATATATAAAAATAAGGGAGATAAATCAGATCCTACCTATTACAGGTCTGTTACTCTACTGAGTTGTCTTAGTAAGGTCTTGACTGCTCTTCTTAATAACAAAATTTCGCTTTTTCTAGAAGAAAACAATTTACTATCTGACGCACAGGCAGATTTCCGTAAAGGATACTCCGCAACTGATAATATTTTTGTCTTATATTCTGTAATAGAACTTTTAAATAAAAGACATAAAACATTGTTTTGCATTTTTGTGGATTTTTCTCAGGCTTTCGACAGGGTATGGAGAGTTGGCTTATGGAGAAAATTAATTAACACTGCTATAAATGAGAAAATACTCAAGATGATAATGAACACGTATATGGATGTAAAGTCTTGTATCTTCCACAATGGAAAGAAATGATTGTCTATTTACTTGCAATCAAGGAGTCAGATAAGGCGAAAATCTTTCTCCTGTAGTATTTGCCCTGTATCTAAATGACATCGAGAATCACTTTTTTGAGCTCGAATTGTAATGGAATTACAGTTGATTTACTGGATGGAGATATAGAAAGGTATTTAGAACTGTTTGTTTTACTCTATGCAGACGATACAGTTGTATTTTCAGATAATCCAAGAGATATGCAAAATAGTCTTGACGTATTCTTTAATTATTGCAAACATATAAACGTATCATTAACACAAGCAAAACGAAAGTTATGAATTTTGGGAAATGTAGAAATAGACCAAATGTGAATTTCAAATTAGTAGATTCGGAACTTGAAATTGTCAGAAATTATAAATGATTAGGACTGATCCTAACGAAGAATGGTAGATATTTATTGGCAATTAACAATCTAATTAGTCAAGTCAGAAAAGCTATGTACCTTCTTAAGAAAAGAATATTAAATTTTAATTTGCCTGTTGACTGTCAGCTTGAACTTTTTGATATGACAATAGTTACAGTTCTTACATACGCAGCTGAGATCTGGGGTTTTGAAAAACTAGATATGATGGAACGGGTTCACTTTGACTTTCTAAAATATGTGCTAAAAGTTAAAAAAATTCCCCCCCCCCCCCCCCCCCCCCACACACACATATAGGCTTTATGGTGAGCTTGGTAGAACCCCTCTACATTTACAAACAAAAAGGAGAATGGTTGGCTATTGGGTAAATCTCAATAATGGTAAACAAACGAAACTATCTTATATCATGTATCTGAGACTATTGCAGGATTATAGTAATGGTCTAGGCGGGAGTTAAATAGATAGAGAGCATTCATAACATATTATCGGAAACTGGGTTTCAATATATTTGGGTTAATCAAAATATTCCCAATAAATCCTGGTTAGATACAATCTTTAAGGAAAGACTTAATGAGCAGTTTATATAGACCTGGAAATCATCCATTACTAACTCGATAAAAGCTGATACATATAGAATATTTGAAAATGGAATTAAAATTAGAAAATTATTTGTTGAAAGACTTATCAAAAAATATAAGGCAAATATAACAAAAATTCGAACATGTAATCATTGTTTACCTATAGAGAAAGGAAGATGGGAAAATTGACTAGATATGAAAGATTGTGCAAACTTTGCATGCAAAACCGAGTGGGTTATGAATTTCTTTATTTCCTTGAATGTAGTTATTTCAGGGAACAAAGAAAGCAGCTACTACCCGAACACTTATATATCAGACCAAATGTACCAAAGTTTAAAGAATTATTGAGTTCTGAGAAAGTTGGCGTTTTAAGAAATCTCTCTAAAATGATATTATTTTATCAAAATTTCGTTAGTTTCAAATCATCTTTACTCGATGTGTTTGTTGTTCTTTCCATTTTTTTTTTTTTTAATTTTTTCGGGAAGAGAAAAGTACCATAGGTTCATTATTGTAAAGTAATGAGTTTGCAACATATTCATTTGTGTTCCATTTATAGTAATTTATATCCTCTCTTTCCAATTATGTCAACATCCATGTATTTAAGTTTTAACTTGTTTGTATTCCATTGGAGTATTGATTGTGATATTGCAGTCAATCTGATTTAAATTGCAATTACTGTGAAAGACATTATATCGTTCATGGCTGATGTACACACATGCAGAGTGAGATACTAATATTTTACCTCATATATTCCGTATTGCAACCTGAGTGTAATAAAGAATGTGTTGCTGTTATTGCAAGAGTTGTTGTATTGCACCTCACGTAGACATCTTTGTGTCTGCCAACGACGAAGCAACATCCTCGCACCCATACTCGAGGTAGTAATTATTAAAAATTTACAGGTATATGTAAATTGCTGGTGATGCACTTTCGGTGCAAAAGTTGTTGCGCTGCACCTCCTGTGCATCTCGTTGGCTCGGCCATCGACGAAGAAACAGCATCTTACTCCTACACGAGATGGTACTAATTAAAAATTAAAATATGCTCACACTGTCAATATACAAAGCCAGACAGTATGCATATTAACAATGGGGTAATTAGATTTGAAATTAGTCGATGATTTTGTATTTTTGTTTTTATTTTGCGTACTATTTTAACAATTTACAAATGTTTCCTAAGTGTCTCAGTACCCCTACACGAGATGGTAGTAATAAAAAGTATCACGTGTGAGAGCATCGGCGTGTATATACTACTATGGACGTGTATATACTACTATGGACGTATATATACTACTATGGACGTGTATATACTACTATGGACGTATATATATACTACTATGGACGTGTATATACTACTATGGACGTGTATATTTCCATATCAAGGTCGGAATAATGACTGGACGGTGACCAGAAATGAAACATTTTTTATTTTTAAATTCTCCAAAATGTAACTTTCATTTGAGTAGCGGTCGCAGGAGACATGGTCGGAAATAACCAGGGCCACTCGAACTATAAATCGTATCTAAGGTAAAAAAAAACTATTCCAAAAGTGTTAATTAGCTCTTTTGCGTGACACAGATAAACATTAAGTCAGAGCACGTGCATAGCAAAAACAAAGAGGAAAAAAGTTCCGAAAGTACAGTCTAGAACATATGCTTTGCATACACACTGATATAGATTATGAATTGAAAATAGCCTATAGAGGAAACTCAGTGGACCAAGTAAATATGTCCTCTATATAGAGGTAACAGTGAAAATTGACAAGAGGAATATGTAAAATTGACAAGAGGAATATGGAAAATTGACAAGAGGAATATGGAAAATTGACAAGAGGAATATGGAAACATTGACAAGAGGAATATGTAAACTTGACAAGAGGAATATGTAAAATTGACAAGAGGAATATGTAAAATTGACAAGAGGAATATGGAAAATTGACAAGAGGAATATGGAAAATTGACAAGAGGAATATGGAAACATTGACAAGAGGAATATGGAAAATTGACAAGAGGAATATGTAAACATTGACAAGAGGAATATGTAAAATTGACAAGAGGAATATGGAAAATTGACAAGAGGAATATGGAAACATTGACAAGAGGAATATGTAAACATTGACAAGAGGAATATGGAAAATTGACAAGAGGAATATGGACAAGAGGAATATGGAAAATTGACAAGAGGAATATGTAAACATTGTCCTCTAACAGCAAGTGTCCTCTATATGTCGGTGTCCACTTATGCATGTTTTACTGTACGCGTAACCTACTTATATTTGTACAATGTTGTTAAGGACAAGAAGATTTGCAGAATTATTACTTTGGCATCTTGGCAGTTTAGAGATCAAAAACGTGGTTGACCTCTTATTCTTGCGATAATGGAGATTTTCATCAAATTCTGCTTAAATAATCTAATGATAATCCATTGATAACTTTTTTTTAATTTAAATTTTTAAAAATCGTAGGAACAAGAAATTGCAAAGGGTTTGACGGATGAAGGACCACAAATTAGAGCAAATACCTCTTAAATTTGAATTACTCAACACAAGAAAGGTAAAGAAAGCAACATAAGCTCTTCTGATCAGATAACCATCCGTCGGTATGGTTTAATGTGATGTCACACCAAATCAATTCGAAGGTGTTAATGCTGATTACGTATAAAACAATAACGAGATATATGATGTATAAAAGCTGATTATATAAAAATGAAAGAGCTACATCAGGTAAGTGACTAATTTAATCTATGAAATATGGACAAAATGCAAAGACAGAAATGTCTGACATCAATTGCTACCAATCATGACCAAATCAAAACGATGATTTCTGGAGGAAGATTTATATTTCTGACTCAGAATCACCTTGACCTCCAGCTTCTAGAGTAGAATATGTCAATAGTTTGAATGCACTAATTTCAACTTTATGTTAACTGTCGTATTTTAGCAGGTCCATATTAAATGATATTTACTCTAATTGGCAATCTTGAAATTCTGTTGAATCGCAAACACAATGCTCTGTCATCGCTTTAGTAACTCTCTGCCTACATCAATTATACATTACTGCCTAGCGACAGTTTAGTTCATCTAATTATAGGGTAAAGAAAGCGACGGAAGAACATTAATATTTGGAGTCATTCTGTGTTTGATTGAGAGGTCGGTATGTCTTTATCTTCCTACAGTACGGATATGCTTTGCCGTCCGGTAACGGAATGCGAAGCATCTCAGTTGATTCGCCTTGGCGGAGCCGAGAATTAAATCAGGATCAAATAAACACACATCTGGAGCTTATAACCTAAAGTATTATATCTGAAAAAAAAAATAGAATAATTGTACTAATCGACATAACTTGTGTCATATAATAGGTATTTCCCGATTCGCATATAACATGTTTTGATTGTCACTTCCTTGCATTAAAATTCAAATGAAATAAATAAATAAAAAATAAATTGTCTATCGAGTGAGAGTTTGCGAGAACCTCGAGTTCTTTCCTTTCGATTAGGTTAGGGCGCTGGTGCACAAAAACAAGGCGATATTCGTCGTCACTTGCGTCACGAATTATAACTCCTTGCTTGTTTGATTATTCTGGTGTTTATTTACTTATTTATTTATTTCTTTATTTATTTATTTGGATAGATAGGTAGATATAATAACCTCAGAATAATGAAGCGTAGGATAGATAGATATACGGATCTAATGACTACTTGTATGCCCATTGGACAATAACTATATAAGAAAATTAGATGGTGAATGTAAATGCTGCACACAGTGCTGGATAACCCAATAGGCAGACTAAGCACGTGCTTAGGGCACCAGCAAAGCAGAGGCACCCCCCCAAAAAAAAAAAAATTTAAAAAAATATAAAAAAATTTACGGTTTACTATTATTTTTATTTTGAATTACATGGGGAGTGGGGGGGGGGACCATAATCTTTTCAGTGCTTAGGGCCTGTAAAGATCTTAATCCGGCCCTGTAGCCTGTACATGTCAACTATAGAAAACCCACACATTACACAACACAAGCCGACTGCCTATCAAATACCTTAACGTAGGTACTTGATGTGAAAAGCTGTTGTTTTAGAAATGCTGAGAGTCAAGTCAGAGATCACAATTCCACGTCTTTTTGATCCCCGTTGTATTTGATTTTTATTTTCATGGACGATGGTCAACAAATTCGTTATGGGCAATGTGTATCGATACGTAGATATATAGGTACGTATGTACGTATGTGTGTGTGTGTGTGTGTGTGTATAAAGATAGATAGATAGATAGATAGATAGATAGAGAGAAGAGAGAGATATAGTGAAATACTGACATACTAAAGAAATCTGAATACTGCATCGAAATTAGCCTCTGTCTGTCTGTCTGTGTGTGTGTGTGCGCACTATGACGGGTAGAAAGATTTTTGAACATGTCCTATTTAATGACTTAAAGTATAAAAAATTAAATTAAATTAAATTAAATTAAAATAATCATCCGAAGTTTAATATTTAGACAACCTATTATAGTGGAAAGAAAATGTAATGTAGAGTTGAATCATGTCCTTGAAATTTGGGTTCCCAAGAAAGTGAAACAGATAAAAAGAATTAATAACTAATTAAAACTTCATGTTGGACAAATTATAGAGGAATTATAAAGTTCAGAATAGATAAAAGAACATCGGTGGAGACACAAGGTAACGAAAAAAATAAAAAATGCCAGTACAGTGTATTCGCATAGGGATATTTAACTCTTGACCTTCTCTGATTGAATAGGATTACCTCCCTTTGATCATTTCATTATCTGATTCTATGCTACATGATTGCATTCAGGTGTAGGGCACTATTTCTTTATTCCTCTAATAGTCAAATTTTCAATGCAATCAAATGTGGGATAGGAATCTGTTTATGCAGGATAGGCTGTGTCAAAAAAAAAAAAAAAAAAAAACATGCGTCTGTATTAAACTAGTCTTATGGCTACTGAGATTGTGAAAATGCGTCCATTAAAAATAAACAAAATGGAATTTTAGAAAAATAATACTAAAAAGAGTGCCACTATGGCTGTAAGTAAGCACTTATAAAAGTACGAGATTAGATAATGAAATAGGATAATATGATAACAATGATAATGGAGCCAAAACAAGGTACATATTAATAAGAATTTCGCCATTTTTACACTACTTTGATACCAAGTGTTCCAGTGAAATTATCAATATTTATGTACCTCGCATTTTGTGTCGAACAATTGAATATTTTTGTTTTAAATTGTCAAAATGGACAAAGAGCTAAAATTGCAGGAGTATAGTCTAGATGCTATCAAGAGAGAGAGAGAGAGAGAGAGAGAGAGAGAGAGAGAGAGAGAGAGAGAGAGAGAGAGAGGAGGGAGGGAGGAAGGTACAATACTAAGGAAAATATGACACATACAATGGAAGTTAATGAAAAATGATCTAGAGCATTAAAGAAGACAAGAAGTATGTTTAAATCAATGCATTATGATTTATGACATTGTTTCATATTGTTATGCATTTCTTCCACTTTTCCTCCTGCTCCTCCTCTTCTTCTTCTTGCTGTTGTTTTCAAATTCGTATGATTATACATTCATAGGTATGCGTATTTCTAGGTGTGATGATATTTATATGTACTTTTGTCACACTGCATAATAAAATCCGTCGATTCTGACTCGTCAATCGTAAGTTTGTATTACGCTGTTTTTTTTGTGTGTGTGTGTGTGTTTGGTTAGCGTGCCGGAATCGGACCGAAAGGGTGCGGGTTCGAATTTCACCATAGGATCAGCCTGGGTCGGCTACCGTGGTGTGTCCTTGGGCAAGGCACTTTATTCTAATTGCCTCGACACCAAATAACCAAATTGTGTTGTTGTGCTGTAAAACACCAAACCAAAAAACATCCCTCTACTGGCGGTGTATATGTGTAGTGTACGAAACGGGTAAAAACTAACGGTACAGATGCAAAGGTATCTAAATAGTGTGGCAAAAGTATACATTTATCGTTCCAATCATAAATGGTGTTCATGCAAGTCGTCATTTTGACCGTTGCAACGATACAATTTACCATTGCGAGATTATTTTCTTTTGAAAACTGGCGTTGTTGCAACGGTATTTAGAATTGTTGCAACGGTATTCATATACTGTTCCATCAATTTTCGTCTAGTGTTGCAACAATACTCAAACACCGGTGTTTCATATTTTTTGTTGTTGCAGTAGTATATTATTTGGTTGCAACGGTATATTTTATCTTTGCAACGGTAATATTCTTGTTGCAGAGGTTATTTTCATAGTCGCAACGCTAACATTACATATTACTGTTACAACAACAAAAATACCGTTGCAACGGTAACATAGACCGTTGCAACAACAACTATATCGTATCAACAATAAATTAATTGTTGCAACAACAGAATATTCCGTCGCACCGGTATTTAAATATCGTTCCAAAGGTAGGTAAATAACGTTGAAACGGCATATGGATACCGTTGCAAAGACGTCGGTGCTAAAATAAAATACCGTTGCAACTGTAAATTTTATCACTAGAACGACAAACATTATCGTGGCACCAACACAATTTCGAGTTGCAACAATATTTGAATACCGTTGCACCGGTTTTACCCTTTTTGTACACCATATATGCATGTGCCGTGACTTTAAAAGAAAGATAACTCATTTACCAAGCACATCGTATGGACTCTGGTCACAATTATTACTACCGGGTCAGCACCCACGAATGTAGTTACAATCTATTTTTAGAGCCTTTTTTCCTCCCTCATTTTTTTGGTGATACTTGAGTTAGATATAGGCATTCTTGGTACTGATTTAAAGGAAATTGCTTATTTTTTAGAATATGTGCATTATGGTGTTGTTCTCTGTGTGTATTTTGGCGACAGTGCACAGTGAGCAATGAGGTATTGATGCTGGTCCGGAAGTGAAATCTGTGACCCATTGCACGTTGTTTTTATTTTTGCAGTCCAGCCTCTCAAAAAAAATGCCAGATAACCTATGACAAGAACTTCACAGTGAGTTCATCTTTGAAGATACTTTGGATTAACATATGATTTATTATAATTTGGACACAGTGGAAAGTTCAGTACTGACAAACAAATATAGGGACCATATAGGAAAAATAATTGTGATCTGAATTCTGTCTTTGTCTTGGCAATAAAAGTTTAAATTGAAATTCCAAGTTTATTAAAAAAAGGTGGACGCATGAAATTGTGACATTTTGTGTATAATAACTTTTCAAATAGAACCATCAAATTAAATTTTTAAAAAATTGTTATCTTTGAAAGTAAAATTTAAACATTAGTAATTTTTTTTTTTTTTAAATGTTGCAAATATGTTCATATTTATAGTCTTTATAGGGTTGATTCTCATAAATATCGTCATGTATGTATTACTACACCATATACAAGTTCAAATGGTGGATAATGTTAAAAAATTCTGTCAGAGAAAATATCTTTCAGTCAGAATGAGGTCTTTATTCAAAACACATGAAGACATCTTTTTTCAAGTTGATATTGTGCCTTTTGGTCATTTGCACTATTTATTATGGGTCCAATCAATTAATTTATGTGTTTATGATGGTGTGACTATGAGTAACATATCTGTTTGCATGACTTTCAGTAATTGTTTATAAACATAGTTATATGGTACTTAATGAGAGGATGGAGATGAAAACTCTATAATGGAGCATACTCAAGCTGTCTACTAAGCCATTTTAAACTGTCGGAGAATGAAAAATGTGACAAGAAATATAGGTCAAAGGGATAAAATGAACTTTACCTTGGTCTTATTAACTTGGATGTGGGAAAACAGCAAAATGAAGTAAGTCTAACACAAAATGCATTCCTAGTTTTTGTTAATTTTGGTTGAGACATTGATTGATAGAGTGCGGCATTGTATCATAAGCTGATATCACATTCTACATTATGTATTAATTACTAATAATAACTGTTAATTGACACTCTAAAAATTACACCAGAAATGTTCAAACAGATCATTTCAATTAACGTTGTACAACTGATCTTAATATGGTTACATGTCCCGCATGAGCAAATGTCCATATTGTTTAGAATGTTTAAGATCAGAATTTCAAATTCAGTACATTATATAGGATCTGACTGTACTATAAGTTGATCTGTTAGGCACATATTTGGCTGTATGCACTTAAAATATCACAAAATGTTATTTCCATCATGATTTGGCTTACGTATGGTAATATATTTTAATTTTGTATTTTGACAGAGTGCGGCATGGTAGCATAAGCTGATAACGCATTCTAATAAACCATTTTACCTAATAATTATAATTGACACTCTTAAAAATCCACCAGAAATGTTCTAACAGATCATTTGAATTAAGTTTGTACAAATGATCTTAATAAGTACATGGTACATGTCCCACATGTGCAATGTCCATCCTTGTGTACCATTTTTGGGGATCAGATTTTCACATTTAGTTGATGATATAGGATCTAATTGTACCTATAGTTGATCTGTAAAACACATAATTGGCTCTATACACTTGAAATATCCCAGAATGTTATTTCCATCATGAATTAGCTTACTTGTGGTAATATATTTTAATGTACCGGTAGTACATTTTCACTCAACTTCCCTGTATACTAGTATGTACCAATTGTTGCACCAATATCAAAACTCACCGTCCCAACATTGCCTTAAACTTTCTGATAGTTAGTGTACCTTATTAGTTATTTAGCCAATAAATGGCTAAACATAATCTGATAAACATACTTCTAGAAACTTCATATATTTTTAGGATGAATAATCACTTTAATGCCTGTCAATTAATTCACATTCTGAGTGCCACTATGTTAAGTGCAATGTTTTTTCTGTGCTTGAACCCTACATGTCATTTTGAAATCTCCATATCTAGTAAATTTTCACTTCATTTACCTACATCATACTGATCTATAAGATTGAGTAAAACATGTTATATCTATTCAGATCTTGCCTGGTATTTGGAACAAGGTGGTGTTATGTATATTTAATCTATAATGTTTACATCTTGTCCATGAAGGTGAGTTGCGCTTTAGATTCTGGTCACTTGTTAACAGAATGTTTACAAACATTTGAGTTCAAGGCCAGCCTTCAGACTTTTGTGAACTCATTCGAAGACATTATGGATTGTATCATTGTGTTATATTAGGATATTCAAGACTATTGGAACTCATTCACAACATTCTATATTTTTGGACTTGTGATTAGGACATTTAGTATTATTTGGAATTTGATTCACAATATTGTAAGTATCTCTTGAATTTCACTTTGTATTGTAGGGAAATAAATTGCTTGTTGATATTACTTACATTGATGGTTTCACTTTCTTTCTGTTACATATTTTTAAGACCTATAGTCGTAACAGTGAAAGAGTAGGATTAGCTTGGAAGCTCTCCGGCAGTCAGGTGGTGATACCAAGGACTCATTAAGACATGTCCAAATTACCTGCCAAAAGTTACCTGGATTAGTTCATACTACCACACTGATGTATAGTACCTCAGAGACATGGCTTAGGTCTTCATGAGAGAGATCAGCACCTTTATTCAGAAAGGTAGAGCCTCCCTGGAGCTGTATTTTTCTTTTTCATTGTTGCCCATTGTGGTTAACATTGAAACGCAATGCATATTTGCTATAAAACATGGTACTGGTTCCATCAAAATGGGAAATTTAGGTGTGCTACTATTTATACTAAGAACTGGCTGAGCACCTGACGCAATACATCTAGAACATAGCACTTGTCATTGTTTCTTTAGTGTGTACACCTATATACAATTGAACAGGCCTATTGCAATTTGCCGCAAAAATCACTGTGAGCTATCTTGCTTCATTGTCCCTGGACAAAATGTTATAAGTTGCATAGACCCAAGCTACCACTTGTTTTAAATACCATTCATTGGTCAACTTTGCTGTATAAAATTTGTCAGTTTCATTTTTAAAATTTGTATGAAAATATAATATTACGTTGCAATTATGTTTGCTAAATTTAAATTTTTATTCAAATTTAATTTATCAATGGTTTTATATTTCAAACATATATTAGACAGAAATTATCTTGTATTACAATTAAGCTTTTACTGCATTGAACAATTCCTATAATTAAAGAAGATGTAGCAAATTTAGTTTTGGTGTCTCAAAAGCTCTGGGTCCAAAACTTGCACCCTGTGGAACACCAACACCAATCACTTTATGACAGTGGTCACACACCTTGTTTGCCATGGAAATCAAAGAGACTTTGTGAGTAAAGTTGAAATGAGTGTGGCATGCAAAGGGTTTGACTAAAATTGGCCATAAATAAGTTGGCCTGATAGGACTCAGGTCATAATTATTACTTCCGGGTCAGCATCCGCGAATGTAGTTCCAGTCTATATTTAGAGTCTTTTTTTCCTCTCTCATTTTGGTGGTTATGCATGCATTAGATTTAGGCATTATTTGTATTTATTTAAAGGAAACTGTTTATTCTTTAGAATATGAACAGTGTGGTGGTGTTGTCAGTGTTTATTTTGGCGACAGTGCACAGTGAGTAATAGGGCATTGATGCTGGTCCGAAAATGAAATCTGTGACCCATTGCATGTTGTTTTGTTTACAGTCCAGCCTCTCAAAAAATGCCAGATAACCTATGACAAGAACTTCACCGTTGAGTTCATCTTTGAAAATACTTTAGATTAGCATATGATTTATTATAATTTGGACACAGTGGAAATTTCACTATTGACAAACAAATATAGGAACTATATAGGAAATATAATTGTGATCTGAGTCATGTATGTACTGGATTAATGGTTGTAGTCATACCTATCATGGGTATGAGTCATGTATGTACTGGATTAATGGTTGTAGCCATACCTATCATGGGTATGAGTCATGTATGTACTGGATTAATGGTTGTAGTCATACCTATCATGGGTATGAGTCATGTATGTACTGGATTAATGGTTGTAGCCATACCTATCATGGGTATGAGTCATGTATGTACTGGATTAATGGTTGTAGTCATACCTATCATGGGTATGAGTCATGTATGTACTGGATTAATGGTTGTAGTCATACCTATCATGGGTATGAGTCATGTATGTACTGGATTAATGGTTGTAGCAATACCTATCATGGGTATGAGTCATGTATGTACTGGATTAATGGTTGTAGCCATACCTATCATGGGTATGAGTCATGTATGTACTGGATTAATGGTTTTAGCAATACCTATCTTGGGTATGAGTCATGTATGTACTGGATTAATGGTTGTAGCAATACCTATCATGGGTATGAGTCATGTATGTACTGGATTAATGGTTGTAGCAATACCTATCATGGGTATGAGTCATGTATGTACTGGATTAATGGTTGTAGCAATGCCTATCATGGGTATGAGTCATGTATGTACTGGATTAATGGTTGTAGCCATACCTATCATGGGTATGAGTCATGTATGTACTGGATTAATGGTTGTAGCCATAACTATCATGGGTAGGTTTTTTTAATTAATTCATTTTATTTCATTTTTTTTTTCTCATATAACCTGGAGATACAGTATTCCAGTGTTAAAATCCACTTTCAAGCGATGTTCAAGAAGAGATTTACATATATTGTTATATCCATTGCATAATAGTTCAATAAGTACACACTTAGATCTGGATGAAAAACCAAAGGTCCTGCAGCGTGAAAAAAAATCGTTATATAACTTGATGGGCGAGTGAGACGTGTATACCACCCGTCTGTTTTTTATTTTTGTTTTTTATATACACTGAAGCTTCTATATTTTGCTTATTTGTAAAGTATTCTATTTCGTTCCTGCTTTTTATACAACATTTAAAAATAAAATAAAAATTTCCGCTCCGAAAAGATTATCTGTTACATATGCATAACACATATTTTCTTTATATGACTGAAAGTAAGACGCATTTGATCAAGCATCCTACATACGAAAATATAATTATCACTTTAATAAATCTGTATTTTTCTCCAAAAGTTAAATTATCGGCAGGTGCAACAAAATGATTTCTACTCAACATATGTGGAAAAGTCTCGACAAAAATCGATGATGAAAGCGGAGGTATTTCCTTGTTGCGGCTTGATAATGATTAAGGAAATTAATGTCAAATGTATGTGTGGTTGCAAGCATAGGGATTTTCCCTCTCGTGTTTTAGTTTGGTTTAAACATATTTTATTGACATATTAGAGCAGCAATTAGGTTGGGAAACAAAAGTTCTGCAACTTAGGGTCAGCACCCCCCCCCAATCCTCACCCCCACCCCATCCCGACCTCTCCTGCCCCATCCCCTATATACAAAGTACTTAACATAATACTTCAGCAGAGAGAGAGAGAGAGAGAGAACCATGATTGAAATATATGAATATATGTAATACAATTAATATCATTTGCACGAGTATTGCAAGAAATCATATACATGCAATTAAAAAGAAATTAGCAAGGTTTCTTTAATTAAATATTGAACAGTTTTAAATACTTTACAACTTATCAGATAGTTTAAATGAACTTTGAAGGTTAAGGTCAATCAATGCAGGCAAAAGCAGGCGATTAAAATTCAGAACTTTATATTCTAAGAAATAATGAGATGCAGTTCAGGTGCCTCTCCTCAATTACATAAGGTCGATCAAATTATATGACTAGCAAATAAATTATTATTTAGAGCAATTCTTGAATGGAGGAGATAATTACCTCTCACCACTTGTATAGTATTGGGATGGTTCAGCTTGTTATAAGATATGTCTTCTGAATTGACGAAGTAATGGGACAAGTCTTAAGTTTTCAAGAAGGATGTTCCACAGAGATGCGAGTAGTAATGGGTGGGTATTGAGGTGCGTGGTGGCACTTGAGGTATCAACGGGAATTTAACATAGGGGGTGACACTTGGGGTATCAACGGGAATTTAACATAGGGGTGGCACTTGGGGTATCAACAGGAATTTAACATAGGGGGTGGCACTTGGGGTATCAACGGGAATTTAACATTGTTGGCACTTGGGGTATCAACGGGAATTTAACATAGGGGGTGGCACTTGGGGTAGCAACGGGAATTTAACATTGTTGGCACTTGGGGTATCAACGGAAATTTAACATAGGGGGTGGCACTTGGGGTACCAACGGGAATTTAACATAGGTGTGACTGCGGAAGGCGCCGCTTTATATGCTAGAAGCACGGACGTGAAGGAAAACATCCCTTTTTCCAAAACATAAATTTTTTTTATCAAACATACAAACAAAACACACACAACACCATCCTTTTTTAATTTTTTCTTTAATTTTTTAATCAAACACACTCTATACAAACACACTCTACAAACACATACTGGGAATTTTGTTTTGGAGTGGGGGAAAAAACAAACACACTCTATACAAACACACAAACATACAAACACCTATGGCAATTATGAAAATTAATCTTTTCTTGATTAATGAGTGGCCCTCAAAAGGGCCGTTTGGTTTTGTTTAGAGTTCATCTAGAGGTGCAGGCACCTCCCTGGCTTGGCCCGACAAGCGGGACAGCTCCCCCTCCATGTGGCTGCACTCATGCAGCGCTTGGAGCTGTTTAGGATAAACGGAGGATGGGTTGTTTCAGGCTCCCAATCCTCCTCCTCCATCATCAGGTGGGGTCTGATGGGCTCCTTCTTATTCTCCTGTTCCTCCACCTCCCTCTTCTCCACTTCATGGAGGAGGTGCCAGGCCACCTCTAAATGAACTCGAATCTGACGAACGATTTCTATTTTATTCATCTTGATGAATAAGTGGGGTAGCTCTATCAGGGAAGGTGTTGTTTTAATATACTAGAAGCGCGGACGTGAAGGAAAACATCCCTTTCCAAACAAAAAAACATTACTCACACTACCCGCGTCTGACATCATCCCTATGACGTCATTCTTGGCTTCGCGGATTTTGCACTCCATCACCCCTTACCCAAAACACAGACCCAGTGCGCAGACCTAAAAGAAACTACTTTTGATAAAAAAAACACATACACACACCCTACATACAAATTTTTTTATTTTTTATATTTTTTTATCAAACACACACCACACTATCCTTTTTTTATTTTTTATTTTATTTTTATCAAACATACAAACACACTATCCTTTTTTATTTTTTATTTTATTTTTATCAAACATACAAACACTATCCTTTTTTTTTTTTTATCAAACACAAACACACAATCCTTTTTTTAAATTTTTTATCAAACACACCACACCATTTATTTTTTTTTTTTTTTATCAAACACAAACACACTCTCTATACAAACATTATTCTTTTGGGGAAAGGGAATTTTTTTGAAGTGGGTAAAACACAAACATACACACATACAAACACAAAAAAATGTTGTTAAGGCAATCGAAGAGTAGTTATCTTTTCTAGAGATCTGGGTGGCCCTGAAAAGGGCTGTTGGGGTTAAGAAGTTATGTTGTTTAACTTCTAGTTGCGGTAGCAGTAGCAGCCGCAGCAGGGCGGCCACGTTTAGCCACAGGTCTCGTGGCTGCTGATGGACAAACTCTCTTTCTGGTAAAAGAGAAGGCAAACTCATCACAATCTATCTTACAGCTGACTTCTCCGTCTGGTACTTTCATCGACTGCAAGAGTTGGAGCTGCTGTTGTTGTTGTTGTTGTTGTCTTTGCTGCTGCTGCAGTCTTTGTCTCTCCTCCCATTCCGTTCTGTCCCTGATGATTTCTTCCCTTAGGACTTCTTCCACCAGATCATGAGCCATTTGTAGGAAGATCATCGTCTTTCTCACAGGGTTGGTCTCCATCAAATGATGCTTCACCCTCTGCATATTCACCATAGCGTCGTTCAGTTTGCTTATCTTGGCTGCTGCCATCTTCTTGAAGTGTTGTTGAGATCTTGACGAGTCAACGAGAGTGACTACACTGGCCAACGCACCGCTTTATATGCTAGAAGCGCGGACGCGATGGAAAACATGGGGTTCAGATCGAGAGTGAGAAAATGGATAGAGTGGGTGACTTCAGATCGATAGAAAGAGAGATAGAGCATATACATTTTGTTTTCAAATTCAATAAAAAAACCACAATACCATTTTTTTCTTCAAAAAATCAACATTTTTTAATGAACAACAAGAAGCTTCTCTAAACATAAAAATGCAAACTAACAATCAACAAGATATTAAACAGGAACGTATTTACAGGGTTGACAACGTTGGGAAGGCAAACTTACTTTCCACTTTTCTACATCTACATCATTCTGATGCACACTACGTTTCTGAGCTAAAGACAAGAGATAACCATAACGTTCACAAAACCATCGTTCTACTTTAGCATCATTTCGAGCAGAGTCTCTATCAAAACAAGTCACTAAATGTTCTAAGGAATATCCGAGACTGCGTTGATGAAGAAAATGTACATAATATTGTCCGCACACCATTGAATCCGATCCTTGTAATCGGGCATTATTGAATCGAGTAGAGATGGCATTTCTTCTCATAAAGTCGATGATGTCGTCTTCCAAAGGAGGTAATCCATAAGAATCAAAATATTCCACACCACCATTGTGATCGTTGGGAAAGTACACAGCTACCCAATGGGTTCCTGGTCGATGACTGTCATCGGTATTGATGACATAGGCATGAACGTCTTTAGGTTTGCGATGAGGTAGTTCATCTTTAGCACACACCACAGGATTCCAAGAATGGTATCCATTTTTTCACAGGTAATAATAAGTCATCAAGTTACACTTGACTGTATGCTTGAATTGATCTGTCAAGTAATTCCACGAATAATCACGGCAGATAGTCTCTGTACTCTGTTGAATGAGGCCTTCGATGCGTTTGATCTCCAGAGGAGTGGGTGAAGGTGAAGAAGAATCCTGCAAGTCTTTATACCATTTTCTCAACACCTTTTCTTCCGAGATCTGAGACCAAGCGTCCTCCAAAAATTCATCCATTCTTTCTTCGGCTGTCATCATGAAACATTTGTCGTGTTGTTTTTGGCTGGGATGATCGATTTGACATCCATGACAATGTTCTTTGGTCAGGGTGTTCATTCTTTCAATCAATTCCTGCACATAACAGGAAACTAAATGTTTTTCTTGTTCAGGCCATCGAGAAATAAATCCAGTAAACTGGGGAACACTATTGTTCTCTTCTTTTTTTTTAGGTTCTGAATGAATGACTTCGTCATCATCATCAGTGGTAGTTTGTGACTGCTGAACTTCACAAAATCCCTCGTCTGTTTCCATAGGTTCTTCTTCTTCGGGTTGCATCTTTTTTTTCTTCTTCTAATAGTCTAGAATCACTTCTCTCAAACTGTTGATCTCTAGAGTATTATCAAATTCTGCATACAAGATGACGTTCAGCATGTAGTAGAGAGCCGCTGTGAACTGAATTTCCAAACGAAGTGGGCCTGATTTTATAGGGTGGAAATGTCCTTCGTCGCTGCCTTGGTCAGGAGTGAAATCAAACCCCCACAAGGCATACCCTCCTTCATAATCCTCGTACGAAATGCCATGGCTGGTGTTGGTGCCTAACTGTCCTGTGGCTTCAAACAGACTCAAGTAAGATCGCAAGTAATTTTTCTGGACACCAAAGTTAGGTTCAAAAGGTCTGGTACACAATGCCTTGCCATCTCGACTGACTTCTATCTTTTTGACATTGTAGTGAATGAAGTTGAACGGATTTTCACCGATGGCTCTGTTGAAGGCTGAATTTCTGACCATATCAATCAGCAAACGTTTGGGAAGCTGTCCTTGGAAAACGTGATCTTCGACTATGGATTGGACTCTACTACCAATGGTAAATGTTTTCACTTCCACTCGTCGTACAGGATACTTGGCAGTGGTTCTGCTCAACGTTTGACTGATGTCGTTGGCTACTTTAGGTAAGACTTCCACACGGCGCACGTAAAGTCTGGCTTCTTCGATTTTGGTTTTGTACGGGTTGGCGGCATCGTTATCACCGGCCATAAAATGGAAGGCGTCACTACTATGATTCAGTCTCAGGCGTACATCTACTCCGTTCAACAAATACTTGTCTTGCAACCACATGTCCAAATGCAAACGATCCATCAGTTCTAAACTGCGCCCTCCTAAGATTTTCTTTTGACGCTCGTTAAATCCCACATTATGCGGGATTGCTGGAGTTATTTTACCTTTATTAGGATCAGCATCATCAACAATAGCCTTCGCCGGTACTGACAGCTCTGTGTCGTTGAAGGTATCCTCTCCTGCGGCATTCTTTCCCGCTGTGTCAGGTTTCCAGACCACCGAAGCATCCAGATGAGTGTTCTTGGCTTCTTTTCCGTACGTCAAGAGAATTTCCAAGTAAGCACAGTAAGGGTAAGTATCCAAACTGCTGTTGACCAGTTTGTTATTCAAGTACAAATCCACTCCGCTGAACAAGGAATGCATGAAATTATTGACGGGTGCCACTCTGGCAGTGGGGGCTGGAGAGTTTCCGTCATTTTTGGTCACTTTGAGTTTCAGGTACAAGTAGCTGTTATTCAGATCGATGTAATCTTCGGTTTGTCCTTTGATTTCAAATTCGATAGGAGCTGAATCCGTCAAAGACGATACAGGATGAAATTCTACCCATTGGGATTCTTGCATCGTCATCATGGTAGGAGGCATGGAAAACAGATCCAGTTCTGACTTGGTACATTCGCAAGAATCTCGGTGCATCATTTTCAATGGCTTTTAGTAATCAAACACGTCTAATTCTCTGACGGTTCTTCTTTTCTTATTCTTTTTTGAACTGCCGTGTGTTTTTTTATGAGCTCTGAAGGGATTTTGATGTCGTCTCTTTCTACCTTGTCCTTGCTTTGAAGTGGAGGAAGAAGTAATGCCAGGGCCAGAAGTGTGAAGTGAATTTATAGGACTCTCTCGGAGACCTTAAAGATCTTTTCCAGTGTGCATCAACACATTTTTGCCTGCTCTCATAAAGGCTTCTTTGGGATTTTGTTTGTCGATGAGAACGTTTTGTAAAAATTCTTTTCCTTGCGTCAAAGCAGCATCTTTTAAGGCATGGAATCCTCGAGTCACCATCGGTTTCAAAATTGGGGCTACCATCCGAAAAGCCAATTTTAACATATCTCCTAAACCATGTCCTCGTTGTCGAGCCACTCCTCGGTACACTGGATACATTTTTTGGTTACAGTGCGTTAGAGAACTTTTTTCGAAAATGTAGTTTCACCGTGACTTTTCCTTGGTCAATGAATGGCACACTTTGTCCCAAATCTCCTTTTATACTAATGTTGACAGTGTCCAAATATGATTTACTGACTAGAAGATAATGAGGGTGTACAAATTCACGGTGAACGTGATATGTGTTTCCACCACCTTCTTCGTACGCACCAGCAGCAGTATCCACTTTGAAAGGAATGACTCTCAGTAACGGAGCAGATGTGTGTCCCACCATGTTGTATTCTACCACATCGAAGTACACCAACATTAAATTCAAACCTTCGTTCAATTCGATAGGGCGGTTAAAATATAATTCGAAATCTGCGTTGTCTTTGATTTTAAACTTGGGACCTTTAAATTTAAGTCCACCCAAAAGAGTAAACAACCCAGGAGAAAAAGTGATGGCTAAGATTTTGTCGTCGGTTGGTTTTAGTTCTTCTTTTGCATTCTCCCTTTTCAAAAATTGTATCAAGAGATGGTGCGCCACAGAATGGTAACTGATCTGTACCCATTTGAGGTGTTTTTCTAAGGCTTTGCCAAATTGTGCCTCGAAGATGGTTGCAATGGTGTCCACCAAATGTTCACCACTAAAATAATACCCCACAGGAATTTTCATTTCATAACTGTTGTTACGACTCTATGGTCTAAGAAAAATGTAACAGAAAGAAAGTGAAACCAACAAATCAAGTAAAAAATCAACAAGCAATTTATTACTAGATAATTAAAATGAAAAATCAAAAAGTCACTTACAGTAATGTGTTTTGAAATCCTAATAATTCAATAAGAATGATTGTTCTAATCACAAGTCCTAAATATAGAATGTTCCGAATTCACGGCTGTGTCCTTGAATGTTATGATGTGCTCATGGTCTCCAAAGTCCTGATGTACTAGTAATCTTGATGTGCTGATGTCAAAATGAAGTATTCCAAAATATCTGAATAAGTTCACTTAAATTCCAAAATCATCAATTAAAAGTCCAAAATCCAAAAGTTTATGAGCACTGTTATAATCCAATGAATATTTAAAATAATTCCTCTCTTAGAATTTGGAATGAATTTTCACAACTGTAATAGCTCTTTACAAGACTGATGGTAATGTCAAAACTGAATAAATGTCCACCAAACATGGCATATATAAAGATTGGTCACATGACAGAATGTTCTAGAACATGAGTCATCTTAATGGAATTTTTACTTGTAAATAAAAATCAACCTTGACCTTCAAATTGAGAAAACATATTGATCAAAACAACCTAATTCAAGGACACTAGTTAAACATGTTTTTCCTGATAACATTAAGATTTAAGCAAATATTAAAGTGAAGAAACATTTATAATTTCCTAAAATATTTATAATATTATATAAACATCATACATAACACTGTACTTAGCATTGCTGCCACCAGAGGTACCAGTTACTAGTTGTTTTTTTTCGGGATTTTTGTAAATTTTAGGATCAAGTTCATTCAAGTAATTTTCCACTTGCTGGTCCAAGATTTCCACTTCGAATTTGGTTTGATGTTCGTAGATGTTTTTGATTTGCGTAGGATGAATGATTTCTACCAAAGCCACTTCCCAATGAGCGTCGTGATCCAATTGGATGGCCTGAGGTAATTTGGCCGTGAAACAACATAATTTGTTGTTGGGAAACACATCCATGGAACTGTCACTGGGTAAAATTAAATAAAATTGGTCATTCATAGTAGGTCCAATGTGGTTTTGGTCTCCGAGGAGTCACTCGAGTTCAAAGGATGTTCAAAGGGTTCCAAAAGAGGACTACTACGGTGACTGGAAGAAGGTGGTGGACTGGCGTTGTTCGTACTCCCGTGGTGTTGGCTGCTGTTGTTGTGGTGACTGCTGTCTGTCGTCGTCGTAAATTTCAAAGAGGGACTGGGTAGAAGATAACCGATGCAACTGCTGAGTAAAATGGTCCACAATTGTTTGTCCCCTTGTTGCAAACTCAAATTGGCAATAGCTGCCCCGATGACACAATACACTACAAAAATTTTGCAGAAAAAGACGATTTGATTTTTAGGCACACGTTCTCCGCACCACACCCAGAGCGGTTGTTTTTGTAATTCTTGAAGAGAAGAACTCTGCGAAGGAGTTGAGGTCGTGGTTGTGTTGAATGGCATGTTGGGTTACTTCTTTTTCTTTTTATAGTCGACGACTTGGGAAGCGGCAATCCAAGAATCAAAACTAGGAGGATATCCTTTCCAACGTACTTTGACTTCTTCCACTCGATGTTTGCCTACTTTGCGTGTTCTTTGTTCGAGAATGCTTTCGATGTCGTACAAGGCGTCTTCTTTTTTGGTCACTCGTAACTCAGGCAAGTAAAATGTTCCTTTGAGCACTTCACCGTGCATGTCTTCCAATTTATAGAGGGGAGGATGGCGTCCACGCACGGGTGTAGTGACATGAAACAATTCGTTGGTCCAGTTGGGTAGATAACCTTTGTCAAAAGTGCGTTTGGTTTTTCCGATGCGAACCCAATCTCCCGTCTTCAACTCCAGCAAGGTTTTTTTCTGGGGTGTACCAAACAATCGATCAAACACGGTCACTTCGTTTTCAGGGCTGACCTCTTCGGGGGCACATCCGATGCTTCGATGGTACGATTGATTGTACGCTTTGACCAAACGGGGTAACACGTCGATGTACTTGAGAGTGTGTTGATCTGTAAAATATTTCCACATGCGTTTTTTCAAAGTTCTTTGAAAACGTTCCACGATACTGGCTTTGGTTTCAGGATTTTCGGTGGTAAAAAAATGAATGTGCCTTTGTTTCAATTCTTTTTAAAAAGCTTGGTTTAGAAATTCGGTGCCTTTGTCAGTTTGCCATCGTAAAGGGTGACGGCCACTTTGTTTCAAGACCAATTTTAAGGCACGTACCAATTCGGTACTGCTTTTAGAAGTCAAAGGCACGACCCAAGCAAATTTGGAAAACACGTCGATGACACAAAACAAATATTTGTGACCACGTTTGTAGGCTGCCAAATGAGAGACGTCAGCTAAATCGACTTGCCAGTGATGATCGATACCTTCCACTTGGGTTGGACTTCTAGAAAATTTTTGTCGAATGGGTTTGTGTAACGTGTACGTCGATTGTTCTTGTAACCATTGTCGTACTTCGGGCAAACGTACACTTTTCAATTTACTTTTAGCAGCTCGATATAATTTTTGAACTCCTCCGTAACCAGCAGCATGGCCAGAATTGTAATAAAGGCTGGCTAAAAGTTTCTCCATGGTTTGATTCCTCAATAAGTCGACCAAGTACCAATGCTCTTTTCTTCATGGGGTATCTTTTTGGATTGCAATGCTTTACGTGTCCGACGAGCCACTGGTGTAAAGGAGGATGTTTGAACAGGGGTCATCGGTTCTGTTTTGACTTCTGTCTTCACTTCTTCCTTTTTCTCTTTTGATGGCAATGGGGTAGACATCATCTTTTTTATCCAACCCGGTGTGGCCAACTTTCGTATTTTTTTAAGGGGTGAAGTTTGTAACTCTTCTTCTTCTTCTTTTACTGTCATCCCCGTGGGGGTGTCTGTTTTAGTGGTGGTGGTAACTTTAGGTTCGCTTTTCATCAGGGTTTTGAAATCTCTCAGAGTGGTTGGAGCTGTTTCGTCGACAGCTTTTTGGTGAAAGAGTTGCAGACGTTGTAAAAGTTGACCGTACCGTTGCGATTTTTCTGTTTCTGACAAATCGCTTCGTTCCATCAGCGTTTGTAATTCTTGTTGTAACTGTGACATCTCGTTGAGATTAGGATTGGGTGGTAAATGAGGTATCCGTTGTTCGTTCCAACGATGGAATTCCATCCATCGTTTGTAAGGCACTAAAGTCAGTTTTCGTCCTTCCATTTCATCCAAAGGTACAAAAATGTGTGGTCTTTCCAGAGAAGGGTGTCCTTTTTATCTTCTTTTTTTTTATCGCATGACTCCTCCTAAAAGTGGTCCAGCAATCGTTCCTAACAAAGGACCCGCTATTTTTAACAACGGTCATAACAGCATAGGTAGAAATCCTCCTCGTTGCACCAAAATGTTTTTTTTTTGCTGGAGAGGTATTTTCTTTTTCACCATTTGACGAAGAACGTTCCGATGTTTGCCTAATTTCTGTTTCTGTATCTTGGACAAAGGTACCGTTCCTTTCAAGATGTTCAAACAACATTCACACACGGTATCGATGATTTCTTTAGGGGCTGTTTGAATGAGTTGTTTTTGCATGGGAGGATTGGATTTGATCAGGACAGACAAGACGTCCCAATGTTTCGCCAGACGAGGTGGAAGTCCTTTTTTGCTTTTCTTCTTTTTTTGGTGGTGGTGTGCACGTTTGGGGGTCATCTTAGAGGTTAGGAGTAAGTCTGAAGTCTCTGGCAGGTCACCCTTCTATTTTATACTGGAACACGTCTCCACTGATTGTCTGCACGACGTACCATCTTCATGACAGGCCTCGTTCGAGGTTGAGGTGTTTTCAACGGACTAAATCGCCTCCTCAATTCTTCTTTGGATAAATCCACTAAACTTTGTAACACGCCAGTTCTCTCTTGGACTTTGGTTTTAGGGGACGGTACTTTGTTCGCGGCCGCTGCCATGGCCAGATCAGCCAAAGTGGAGGGTCCCGAAGTGGTGACTTTCGAGATGGGTTTCCATTTTTGCATCAAATTAGGAAACACTTGTCTTAAGTCTGGTTTGGCAGGCATCATCATGAACGGAGGTGAAGAAGATGAAGAAGTGGACGCAAGAGGAGACCTCGTCACTGCTGGCTGTTGTGGTGGTGTCTTGCGGGTGTACGTTTGCGTCCTGGCAGCAGTACCTCTCTTGCGGGTGCCAGTGGTGGTGGTGTTGGTGGTGGGTGTTTTTTTCTTCTTGGCAAAACTTTTCTTTTTCTTGGGGGCTTTCTTCTTTTTAGGGCTTTTCTTTTTTGTGGCTTTCTTTTTGGGACTTTTCTTCTTTTTGGTGTTTTGGGTTTTTTGGCTTGGGTATTAGGATCCCATTTCAAAAGGGAACGAATCATGACCCCTTCTAAAGAACCGCTCCCTCCAGGGGTTAAAATGATTTGTTTTTTAGTCCATGGATTGATTCTAGGATCGGCTAGTTGTGACAACGCCCCTTTATGTTTTTGAAAAAAACGTTGAGTTTGATGAGGGATGTGAATGATTCCTTGCAGTAATTGACGTGCCGTCAAAGTAAACCATCGTAACACTTCTTTGAGACTAGCTTCTAACAAATGAGCACGGACTTGTGCATCTTTTTCGCGACTGATGCCATACAAGGCACGAATCAATTTGGCCGAAGGATGAGCTTGAAAGGAAGTCATCTCAAAGACTGTGAGACAGAAATGATGCGGTAGATGTTTTTATAGTTTTTTTTTTCAGAGAGTGGCTGAAGGGGACGTGTAAATGACAGGACCTCCTTCTTGGCACCAATGGTGAAACAATTTGGTACGAAATCTCAAATAGTCGGGAGTGGTCGGTTTTAAGTCGATGAGTAAATACGCATGAGGTGTTTGAGTGGCATCGTCGTACGCATAATTCAACCAAGGAGTGCCTAACTGTTTGGCTAACACTTGCACTTGAGATTTGTCTCTGGGGCTTTTAAACAACACCACGTAATGAGCGTTAAGATTGATGGTACGATGGGCTTTACTTTGTTGAAATAAATTTTGAGTAATGTAAATGATGCTGGCATTTCGATGGTGTCCTTTTCGTGTAAACCAAAGTTTAATTTCTTCTTCGTCTTCTCCTAACATGTCGTCGAAGATGACTAGATGTGTTTGACTCACGTCAGACACGATCCCATCGTCTTCGCGAGGAATGCCTTCCACAAACGAAATGGCTTCTCCTTGACTTTCACGAAGTAAGGTGTAAGACGGTTGCCACTCTTTGTAACACCACACGATGCATTGAGGTGGACGATCAAGCAGATGAGATTTGTGTTCGATCAAACGTTTGACAAATTCGGTTTTGCCTGAACCACTTGGTCCAGCAATCAACATGTTATAAGGATGGCGCAGATACAAAGCTTCCCAACTGGGACGATCTAACTTTTCGTCGATCACTTTGACCACAGAGGAAGTAGAAGAGGCAGACGGGGCAGAAGAAGATGTAGCCATGACTGAGGTAGGAAGATTTTTGAGAAGAAGACAAAAGACCCAAGACATTTTATACGTTTCATACACGTTTATTTTTTTTTTTTCAAAAACAAACAAACAACAAAAACATTTTACAAGTCATGAAGGACAAAAATGCATACCGCAAAAATGGTCAGGTACAAGATTAAGGCTACCAATAAAAGAATTAAAGTTCTGTATAAACAAGTCAATGTACAACAAGAACAAAACACTGTCCTAGGAATGGAAGGCACAGGCACTGGTGGTAGTATTCTTCTGCTCGTCTTTGTTCTGGTGGTGGTGGTGGTAGAAGAATGAAATGTCTCTGACGGTAAGGAGGGGGTGTGTTCCTCAGGGGGTTGTATTTGGACGACGACAACGGTGTGGTCTTTCTCTGCTGTGTCAGGTTCTTCCAGGATTGTTTCTAAGGTCATTTTTTTTTTACTTGGATTTCAAGTTGTTCACTTTTGGAAACTTAGTGACGTGCCAGATCTTTGGCAAATTGGGCCACTTCTTGTAGCCAAACATCGAAACCAATTTTTCTCCAGTCACGTACATCTTTCCAAGCGTAAAGTTGTTGGTGTAACTCACTAGCAATACACACTTCTTGAAACGTATGAAGGGTAGATAAAGTTTGACTAATGTCTTCTTCACACGGAGGTACCCCACTAGTCTTCATCACCACTCTCAACACTTTGAGTACAATTTGTCTTTCGTGTACCGATAAAGCATGAATGGTCATGTTTTTTTTGATTGGTCATCAAAATAGACCAAAACAACCACGGGTCCTCCAAAATAATCCAAGACAAACACTGATCCTCAAAAATACTCCACAACGAATGTCCTGGAAAACGAAATCCAAGAAAGGCAGTCACTAAGGCACACACCACATAGCGTCCAAAATTCAATGGAAACAGTTCTTGTATCAAGTGTTTATAATCCTCTAAGGTCTGAACACGATCGTTGACTTCCTTCCACGGAATACGTTTCACGAGTGAAGACCACAGTCCTGACATGGTGAGATTTTATAGGGTGAGATTCCCAAGGTGGGTATCTTTTGTGGTGGGTTTTTATATCCAGGTTCCCAAGGTTGGTATCTTTTGTGAAAGTCTTCTCCAAGGTGCCAGCGATGTAATCTTCCCAAAATCAGTCTTCTCATACTTTGGAAGTAAGCATAGTTTACAGATCGAGGAATGACTTTGCGTTAAACGTTGATCGGGACCAACTCTTGGTAAATGCGTGTTCGCAGCTCCAAAGGCAAACCATGAATGTGTTCTTGTAAAGTATCCGACTTGGAAAGAAGTAACTCTCTTTTGTTTTCTTCACGATAGCTGTGATAGTTTCTCTTCAGAATCAGACTTCTGATACGGTGGAAGTCGCGGTAGTTTAAAAATCGAGGAATGAATTTGAGTTTGCGTTTCACTTGCATCTGGACAAACTCTCCGTAAATGCGTTCTCGCAACATCAAAGGCAAAGCACGAATGCGGTCTTCTAAGCTAGGTAAATACTGGTAAATGTGTTCTCGCAGCTCCAAAGGTAAACCACGAATGTATTCTTGTAAAGTATCATCCGACATGTTACTTCTTCTTCTTCTCATCTGGCTCATCGTACCCGTACTCTTCTAAAGCGACTAAAGGTAAGAACTGACAGTGCGGAGACCATCTGGCATGTTCAATGTAAGCTGAGTCGGTAGGCTCCCATTGGTGAAGTCTCACACCGCAACTGAAACACTGAACTTTATCTCCTTCTCCCAAGTAGATAAATCCAGATCTGGCTAAAGCTTTGGCAGTAGTTGCTTGTAGTAGATATTTAGGCCACTTGTCTTGGAACGTCTGGAGTCGCCTTTCAAACTTGGAATAACCAGGCAAAGCCACAGGTATCGTCAATTCTTTACTCCTGTAGGTATGACAATCATGTGTACGTTTAATAAAGAGTAAAGGTCGTCCTGCATCGTTAGAGGGACGGTGAGGCACACGCACAGCATCGCTGATGTCAAAGCGTACGGAATCCGTCTCATCGTGTGAATCGCTGATGCCAAAGCGTACGGAATCCGTCTCCTCGCATGGCACTGCATCGCACTCCAAGTCGTGATGGCACTTGGAGTTCACACTAGATTTCTCCCTTGGTGGGTGGGTGGCATGAGTATTCTTATTCATCTTTCTAGGTTGACGTCTGTATTTGCAATGAATGGTTAGGCTTGGAAGGGGTCCCTTTTTTATACTGAAGATCGGCGTGTCCGTAAGGCAAAGTGGTGTGGTCTGGAAGTCTCACTCGTTTCTGGTACACGATTTGGTACACTTTTTGTAAAGGGCGACTGACGATTTTGTGATTAGGTAACCGTACGATCTTGTGAGGTTCTAACGTTTGCACTCGAAAGTCTTCCACTTGTCCAGACAGCAAAGCATTTTTCAAAACCTCAAAATTGACCACTTGACTGGTTCGATAGTTTAGGGTCAATCCTTTGACTTTGCATTGGTGTGAAGTTGTCCTTGCGGCTCTCGGTATAGGTAGCCGTAATTTTTAAGGTCACCGCTGGCAAAACTCAGGATGGTGTCTTGAGGGTGCTCGTCCGTCCAGGCTCCTAAACGATCTCCTTGGATGGTAGGGTGTGGGCAACCGGCTCGATGGATGTACATACAACTGTCGGTGTCAAAGTACAGGACACGATCTCCCAAGACTTCTAAAGCTTCGTCGTACAACTTCAAACGAGCATGGGCTGTCACGTAGGCGGCAATGACTACGTTGCTAAACTTGTCAGGTTTTACAAACTTGGGTTCTTCTTCGAAATTGACTAAGATGAAATCATCACGGACTATTTCGACGTGTTTGACTAGTACACTTTTGTCGTCCACCAGTTGAAAGTAGTGAAAAGGATCGGTCACGTATTCCGTCTTGGTTAAGATGGGTCGTTGGGCCATTTTTCCCCACAAACAATTGAGCATGACTTTGGCAAACGATCTTTTTCCTTCGTTCTTTTCCGCGTCTTCCAAAGTGATGCCTTCGATGTCACGGTACTCTTCTTTGAATCGAACTTGGTCTTCGGGAGTCTGACACTACGAGGGATAGCCGCTGGCTTCTTGTTTCAGTTTTTAAAATTGGTTGACGTACCCCGAGAAAATGCCTGGATGATTCGTGGCGTCGTCCTTTTGGTATTGTGCGGTGGTTGGAAAGTGCCAGATTTCGTACACTTTCAACAAACGGTATCCACGATCCAGAGCTCGAAACAATTCAGCGCTGATCCACGTTCCTGTCAAAGCGCGTTCTTCCTTCGTGTGGTGACAGGGGTGATCTTGGTTGCATGTTTCGGCACACGTACGGCATAAAGGAAACATCAGTTTTCCTTGGCAATGATGAGGTAAGATGGGATGGTACAAGTTTGTCGGAGGTAAGACTTTACATTTGATCAATCCTTCGTATTGACGAATGTGTTCCACGTCGATGTGTTCTGTCAAGATTTCTGGGTGACCGGTGGGAAAACGAGCATATTTACACACCCAAGGATACAAAGAACACACGTCGATGTACTTGATTTCTTCTCCTTTGGATTCGTCTACGTCGTACAGCAAGCGAGTGGCATTGGTTCGTCCTCCAAATAAACTGGCGCGGATCCAAAGGTTCGATGTCGGCCACGTCGTAACTTTCGTTGATGCTTTTAAATTCAGGATCGGTTTTCAAACATCGATCGTACTCGTGCTCGCACATTTCAACCACTTGGTATCCTTGACTTTCTAACTTGAGTCGTCGTTGGTAAGTCTGTTCGTACAAGGCCTCCATGCTGACTCCCGTGAAAGGATTTTTCAGGTCTCGGTCAGGAAAACAGGTAGGGCATCCGTGAAACAAGCAACCCTGAAATTCGTACACCGTGTGCGGGTTTTCTAAATCCCAACCATCCACGGAATAAGATCCAATCTTCTTTTCTCCTCCTCCGTTTCTGGCATGTTGTATCCATTTGTTTTCTTTTTGGCACAAGTAATGGAGCCAACGCAAAGCTTTGGCCGAATATTGACGACTGGCAAAGAGAGACGTGTTGGAGTCGATGATGGCTAGTTCGTTCTCGGGGATGAAATTTTGGGTGTACACTAAGGAACAGGCTTTGGGTAGGGTGCACGCATCTTTCAAAGGATCGACGTCTCCGTGATCTAGAAATAAGTGTCGAAACTTTCCACAGCAACGCCGTAAAATGTCCACATCGGATCGACAGTACTTGAGCATTTCCTCTTGAAAGTCAAATGGATCGGACTGATGAGCGCGGTACCAAGCGTGAAAGGCTTCTCGCTGTTCGGGGCGCATTCCGTCGGGGTCGTAATAATGGAGGTCAGGCAAATGAGGTAGGACGGCATGTTGATTAGCTTCCGTGTTGAAGAAGTGAGGAAAATAGCCTTTGGCCATTTCTGTCATGCCAAATGTTTTAGGCATTCGACTCAAAGGCATGGCCAAATAACTCATGGAATCTTTGAATTTGACTTGACCCACTTTCATGTAGATGAGCTTGTTTCCGTTCATGGTGACTTCAGGGCGTTCGGTACCTTTTGCGAATAATATTTTAACAAAAACTGTCCATCGTATCACGAGAAATTGTGAGCTATGACGATCGCATAGCGATGACAGTCTCCGTAACGTTGAATGTCCTTTTCGCTCCAAGTGTCGTCGGTGGGGTCTAAAATCCATTCAGCAAACTCGGACAGAGTGTTAGGGCCACGAAAGATTTTTTCACGTCCTCCAGGAATCCGACTACAATGAGGACAGTGAAAATGGATCGTTTCTTGAATGCACTTCTCACAAGCCCGATGAGCCACGCAGAAATTGGGAATGTGAATGCCTGTTTCTTGCATGCATTCAAAATAAAAAAAAAATGAAATCCACTTGGTTCTTGTTCTTCTTTAATTCTTTCTTCTCTGTCTTGTCGTACTTTTGAATAAAACATCGATGATCAAAGTTCACCATCTGGTAACAAATAGGACATCTTTTCTTTCCAGCACAAACGTGTGCCTTGGTGCGAATCAGGTGTCCACACGTGGAGCACAATTTCAATAAGTCGCAAGCACATTTTTGTTGGTGTCCTTGTGTCTTGCGATGCTGTTGGTAACAAGAGGGACTGACAAAAGTGCGTCGACACGCCTCACAATGGACGTGGTGTTGTTCAGGAAGGCATGGTTTGTCCGCTAAATAGCCCCGACATCGCTCACCGCAATGAATGTGTCGCTCTCGATTGTTAAATTCTTTGTCACATTTCTCGCAGTAGTAAGAGTGTCCTAGAAATCCTGTGATACTGGTGATGGCATCGAAATGTTCTTGGTGATGATAGATGTGAATGTATTTTCCTTCGGGGAAATCGGGGCCTCGAAACAGCAGATCTCCGCGCACTTCTTGAGGGTGTACTTTCAAAGTGTAGCCAGGAGCCAAGACGTCTTGAAGTTGTTGCATTTGAGAAATACCACACACGGTCTCTTTGGGGATGCCTACTTGTCGTAACTGGAGTTTTGCTTCTTTTCGTTGTTTGTTAGATTTGTTAGATCGTCGAATGTTATTCCAGGCTCTTTTCCATTCTTTGCTCTCGTTCTTGTTGGCATACATGCGCCCCACCACGATGGCTCGAGCCAAACACATCTGGTCTTGAGTATTGTCGATTTGGACGACACTCTGTTTGGTACTGCGAAGATCGTCCACCAGTAACGCTTTCCTACTTCGTCCACTCCCTCGAGGAGGAGCAACGTGAGTCATGTAAAGTGTGGCCTTTCCATCGGTGATGGTAAACTTGTCGTTGGATTGTTGAACGTGTTCGATTTTGGACATGACTTTGTCTGGTGTTAATTCTGCCGGGGTGCTGAACTCGATCCAGACAGGCGACTTCAAATTGTCGTGGTGGATGGCCAGTCTTAATCGATCGTCCTCTTTGGCTCCGCATTGTCGTTTCAAGTTCTGTAACACAGATCCCCACAAATCGCTAATGAACCCCGCCGCTTTCTCGGGAGGTACTTCGGACTTGAAGTCTTTGAAGTGAACCGTGTGAGTGTAGGCTATGGTTTTAAATTTTCGAGAGGTTATTTTTTGCGTCTCTCGAATGCGATAGTAATTTTCAGGAGCCACAGTAGGACTTTCTTGATCAGAGGTGTTGGTGATGGTGGTGGTTTTTGTTTTGGGTGGGTTAGAAGGTGGTAAGGTTTCAGGTTCACTCATCTCTTCTTCGAAATCGCTAGCATGGACTTGAGCTAGCAGTTCAGCCAGCGGTGTTTCAGGCGGCACGGACAGTCTTCGTCGTGGCCTCTTTGTTTCTTCTTCTGTTTTCTCATAGATTGGGCGTGATCTTTTCATCTTGAAATCTGATTTAGATCTGATGGAGTTTCACACAGGAGACTATATATAGAGAGACCTTCTTACCCTCAGAATCAGTCTTTGTGATTGAACTTTCAAACTGTAAAGATGGAAGAGAAGAAGTCAGAAAACCTTGCCCTTCTGCTCAAAATTTCAGCACAACAGACGGCTGTGGCTATCAAAATTTTACTGAGAGTCCTTGGAAAGTATACCGATAAGACAAAGGACTACTCCTCCTCTACCTCTCGAGATAAAAGTCAAGATACTTGTTATATCTGCCAAGAGAAAGGACATTGGGCTCCAGAATGTCCACAACGTCAAAACCAAAACAGAGATAAAGCGAAAGATACCTGTTGTCATTGTAAAGGAAAAGGACATTGGTCTTCGGAGTGTCCTCAAAAACAAGAAGAAAATCTACCAGAGAGGGAGGAAGCCGAAGGATCTTCAAACCTAGAAAAAGAAGAAGAACATATCGTCAAGAAAAGCAAGAAAGCTAGACGGTTGGAAGACAGTGAGGAAGAACAAGAACCCTTGATCCCTGTGAAGAAATTCAAGAACAAGAGAGACAGACAGTGAACAATGAACTTTTTTGGAGTGTTATGTGATGTTCATGGTGAATTATTTTGTATAAAAAAAAATGAGAATAGACCTTAATGGAAAAAAGTAAGTGTTTTTTTGTGTTGTCATTTTAGAGTATGGATGCACTCACGCACTCACTCACTCTTACACAAAAAAAACAAGGAATGGGGATTTTTTAAGTTTTACTTGATTTGGCAAAATTGATTTCTTTTCTAGAGATCTGGGTGGCCATGAAAAGGACCGTTGGGGTGTTTGTTTGTTTTGTTAAACAAACTTATGTCGAGCACATGATGAGCTTCAACTGTTGCAATCCTTTTCCACGACCCAGTCCAATTCCTGCTGCTGCTGCTTTGGTGGTAGTAGTAGTAGTAGTGACTGGTGGGGGTGGTGGTGGTGGTAGCATCTCACTAGTAGTTGTGATGGGTTTCGCATGTTTAGCCCGTGATGGTCTTTTTCTCTTGGGTTGAGTTAAAGAATATTCATATAACTTTCTTAGATGCTTTAACTCACGTAAAATGTCTTGGAGTAGTAGACTCACCGTTTTATCTTCATCGCTCTCTTGTTTCTGTGCTTCACTCTTCTCCTCTTCTAACTTTCTTATTTCTTCTTCTCGTTTTCTCCTTTCCTCTTCTTGTTGAAGAAACACTTCTTCCGCTTCTCTCTGTCGCTGTAAAAAAATTTCCATTTCTTCTTGTTGCTTCTTTTTAAAATCATCCAGGGCAGGCAAAGAGGGAAGTGGTACTGCAGCAGTCGTAGTGATTTCAGGCTCAAATTCTTGAGACAGAAAATCTAAATTAAAATCTTCCGGTTGGAAGCTCAACACGGTATTCGTTGCAGGCTCACTCCAATACATTGTCTTTCCGGTCTCCGTCATACTTAGGCTGTCCAAAAAGTAAAATCCCTACGAACGCTGTGATGCCTTTATACTCCAAATGACGTCACACCCCCGCTCTCTTCCCATTGGAAGAAAAACCGACCCGCTTGTAACGCGTGTTTGGATTGGTAGTTGATTTCGATTCATTTCAATCCGATCGTAGGGTATATATACGACCGCTTGTCTCATAAAGCTTCACCGGTTTTTTTTCTCCAAGTCCACTCCAGAAGAAGAAGAAACAAAACAAGATGTGGACTAGCGTCGAGTCATCGACTATCATCTCGGGGATGTTGTTCGACCCAGCATTCCCCATGTATGTAAAAGTCTCATGGGCTATTACTAAAATCACAGAGACCGCCATCTGAAAACGTCGCATCTATATTGAACGAGAAGGATGTTTAAAGCGTGTCTTGATGTACGGTCCGGAAGTCCGTAGAAGTCTCCGAAAAAGAAGACCCTCCAGGAGATGTGTATGTTAAACCCCCCCCAAAAAAACAACGGCCCTTTTCAGGGCCACCCATTTTTCAAGAAAAGATTAATTTTCCAATGATTGGCCTACTTCTCTCTATTTTTTTTTTCCGTTGGTACCCCAAGTACCCCCGCTATGTTAAATTTCCGTTGGTATCCCAAGTGCCACCCCCTATGTTAAATTCCCGTTGGTACCCCAAGTGCCACCCCCTATGTTAAATTTCCGTTGATACCCCAAGTGCCAACAATGTTAAATTCCCGTTGATACCCCAAGTGCCACCCCTATGTTAAATTCCCGTTGATACCCCAAGCGCCACCCCTATGTTAAATTCCCGTTGATACCCCAAGTGCCACCCCCTATGTTAAATTCCCGTTGATACCTCAAGTGCCACCACGCACAATTCTAATCTAAAGTTGCTTTAATTTTATTTATTTATTTATTTTATTTTGTTGGGGGGGGGGGGGAATACAAATATTTTGTGGGAAATTAAAAGGATGTGATTAATTGGTGATCTAAATAATTGCGAGAGAGAGAGAGAGAGAGAGACAGAGAGAGAGGTGGTGTGGTGTGGTGGTGTAAGCATCATGTGTACAAAATAACCCTGCTGAAAGGTATATGTGTTTTCCGTCTTATCCTGGTTGTCCTTAAAGATTCTGCTGTAGAGACATATGGAGTAATAAAAACAGATTTATTTCTTAGTTTAAAGAAAGTGGTATATGATATATATATATATATATATATATATATATATATATATATATATATATATATATATATATATATATATATATATATATCACGTCGAGTTGTCAGCATTACAAAATCCGAATCATTACGACGTGATCTAGCAATCAACATCGTATATATATATATATATATATATATATATATATATATATATATATATATATATATATATATATATATATATATATATATATATACCAAGATCGAATTACTATGATAATATTTTTGTTATATATCTATCAATTTTAAAATCACTATCTTTAACTGACAAAAAAAAATTGCCTAACATTTCAACCTTTTTAATACGAACTTCATCTTAAATCATAAAGCGAATTACATATTGATCAGCTGATATGCGCATGAATATTGCAGTTTATAAATGAAGCAAGTCAAATAAGTCACTCATTTTCACTCCGATGTCTGTTAGTAATACGAATGCTTAGACGCATGAGGGCAGCAGAACTATATATGTGATTTACATTTATTGTGTAGTTGTCAAATTTGGCATCACGGGAGATTTCAACAGCTGAATCACTCTGAAAGTTTCACTCTGAGGCCAGACTAAAAGCGGTGTCAGAAGCTCCGATGGGGACTGGCATGGGAACGACAGCATTTGTTTGACAGTTATTTACAACGGGATTGGACATATTGTTGGAACTTGATGATATAGCTTTGTTACAGAGAATGTCACTCATATCCTTTTGAGTGTCAAGCGAGGCTATGGTATAGTTGTTCACGCTTGTCCAGTTGTAACCGGGAAACACAGGAAAAAGTAGTTCCAGTCTCGTTTGAGAGGATGGTAATACTGAGTATCGTTTTCCAACTTCTAGCAAATGACGGTACAATTCTAGCTCTTTCTTGAGTAAAAATTGATAAATGTATAATAAATAAAAAGATACATATATACACCTGTATGTTATATTAAAAGATATTTATATATAGTGAACTTTATTTGCATTTAGCCAATTGGCCATCAGCAAGTATATACATATACATTTAAGTTTGTTACAAACATTGATGGTGACACGTTTAATACATAAAGGAAAAGAAGTCTATCGAATTTACAAGCATTCGATAAATACTAAGATATATACTTACGTATGCATACCCACATTCCCAAGCACACTCATACATGCATATATCCACGTGCACATTATATATTTATATACATATACCTATAAACACGTTTACATAAACCTACACACATATATGCACATACATAAATATTCACCGAGAAAGTGAGATAGGCACGCACATAAACATACGTATCTGCATTCATGTATACATGATGTATGATATGAAGTAAGAATACAAAACGTTGACGTGTGACCTGTAAACTACTCCAGACTATGTTTGTTGAATCACATGCGCGTGCTTAAATACAAGCTCCTTCGGGAGAAGACATAAAAAGTATTATCAATATATAAGTAGTATTCACAATGCTTTTCTAATTAGTATTATAAGAATATTATACATGAAATATGAGAGATAGTAATGCATTTATTAATCAATAAAATGGCGATGACACGAAGAGAATTTTGTTTAAAAAAATAAAAATAATAATAACTAATAACGAACTAATTGAATCATGTAGTTTTAAGTCGCATTCATCACATTATTACGTTCAATTATTGCTCTATGAATATAATTTCCCAGATTTCTAACCTCGGTAGTTTTAGTGGAACTGAGTAATTTATTAAATTTCAACATACTTGGTCCTTTCCAAAAATAAGAGTTTATATACTTCTTTCTTAGCGGCAAATAACATTCGCATTCTAAAACAAAGTTATACTCATCTTCCAGCATGTTGCATAAAATACAAATTCTTTGATCTAGTGGGGTGCAATGTGGTCTCTTCCATCTCCCTGATTCAACATGTAAAGTATGGGCAGACATTCTTATTTTTGAAAGGGATTTTCTAAATTTTGTCACTGTTACTATATTTAAATACTCCTTATAGCCAAAATATTTTGACAAATTTCTATATAATCTAGCTCTTGAAGATTCTCTGATTCTTGATTGCCAATTTTGAATAAACTGGTCAGATATCCGTTGTTTAGCTAAGGATAAGAAAACATATTCCCAACAGCTTGATTTGTCCACACTTCCCCCAGACCCAGACTATTTAATAAATTCCGGACTAACAATGCCCAATTTTTCTTTCCAGCACGGTTTTCTATATCAGTAAGCATTAGATTATATATTATCGATATATATCTTCAGTTATCTGAAGAGATTATTTTAGTATAGTATTTCAAGATGCGGTAATATCTATTGATCTGCAAGGGTGTCCTCCCCAATTCACAATATCCAAACCATTTTGGGGAGATTTTTTAACCCCTAGAAGATTTTTGGAAAAATTTAAGTGCAACCGTTTTCAACAGCATTTACATTCAATGAATCCCCATACTTCTGATCCATAATTAAGAATTGGTGAAATTTGTGTGTCAAAAAGTTTACACTTTACCTTTGGGGGCATATTTCTGAACTTGTATACATATTTTTCCATTGTAAATAATGCTTTTGATGCTTGAGCACTTAAAGTTTGTTGAGCAAGTGTAAAAGAACCCCGTGTTGTAAAAACAATTCCAAGAAATACAAATTTGTTAACAACCTCTAATTGTAAACCGTTATAGCTGAATGAAGAAGCATCTGCTATTCTTCCCCCTTGCGGAAAATCATAATTTTTGTTTTATTTGTATTAACTTTAAGGTGCCACTTATCACAATATGTACTCAAAGCACTTATTCCCTTTTGCAGACCATGTTGTGACTCTGAAAGTATTACTAGATCATCTGCGTATAAAATCATAAACAGTTGTAGCATACCTAAGTCAGCACCTTGAACACCACTGTTAATAAATTCTTCTTCAATGTCATTATAAACATTGAAAATAAGAAGGGGGACTAGCATTCGCCTTGACGCACGCCAGTTACACATACAAATTCTTCCAACATGATGTTATTGATTCTCACCCTCCTTTCGACATTTTCATACATTGAATATATAATATTAAATATTTTACCTCTTATTCCTAATTTAAGCAATTTATACCATAAAATATCCCTTATAATAGAATCAAACGCTTGTGCAAAATCAACAAAAGCACAAAACAATTTTTTACCTGAGTTAATATAATGATTTATCAGCCCATGTAATGTGAACATGTTATCAGTTGTGGACATATTTTTCCTAAAACCAGCCTGAGCTTCAACAAATACCTGATGTTCCTCCGCCCAACTGACAAGTCTGTTATTTAAAATTCTGGTAAACAATTTACCCATGACGCTCAAAAGGGTGATACCTCTGTAATTTTCTACGTTATAGGTATAACTATACCCTCAGACCAAATGTCTGGAAAGCAACCAGTATTGAAAATAACATTAAAAATATACAGTAAATATGGTTGGAGAACATCTTTGCCATATACCAAAAATTCATTAAATAAATTATCAGGGCCACTGCTTTTACCATTCTTTAACTCTTTAATTGCACTCTGCAATTCGCCTATCGTAATAGGTATATTTAGTTCATCAAATAAAATGTGTAAGTCACCCTGTACATAAACATTATAGAAATCTATTTCTTCATCATTTGTAATAAAAAGTGGGTCATCAGTTATACTGGCACACTCAAAAAAAAAGCTTCAAAATCATTTATTGATATGGCAGATATTTGTTGAGTGAACACATCCCCTCAAGAGTTTCCAATATTCCTTAACATTCCGCTTACGCGCTTCTAGTAGTTTATTAGTTCGGCCATCTATAAATCTGCCCCGACATTTTTTAATATGTGCCTTATAGGATGATCGCATCTCAACCAAACGTTTTCTATTTTCTTCCGATTCATTTTTTCTGTATACCCTTCGACATTTATAAAAGTCTCTTCTTTTGCTTTTACATTCACCGTCAAACCAAGATGGACTCGAAATTGAATATCTACTCTTATGAATATGTTCAGGCATTTGAGTTTTTCGACGTAGACCATTTGCTACCGAACTAATTACGTCTGAGAATTCTGTAATCGATTCATTAATAGTTTTATGATTTACATTAATATTAGACTATTTTTTTTGTATTTCATCGCAATTCTCTCTGACTGGTGAGGAGCTTAACTTATCAATATATTCATTAATTAAATCAGGCTTCCAAGTATAATTCGAGTCAAAAGTACTAGTGCACTTCTCTGAAGTAATAATATCTAACAAGGGATTATTTACTTTCGTACTAAAATTTATAGCATAATGATCAGAATAAGAACTCGGCGGGCTTACAAGAAAATAATCAAACAGGCAACAGTGCCTGATTACATATTACATAATCGACTACACTTCTACCTCTCGTGTTTACAAAAGTTAATTCACCTATATTTGAATCCTGACACACTCGCCCGTTAACTATTATAATACCTCTGTCAGATTCGAGATGCATTGCGTCATGTTCAAGTAATATAAAATACATATATTTCATGACCATGTGACTTCTATAGCAACGTTAGTTTAAACATATTCATTGCCTTTATGCAAAGCAAAGGAAGTGAACTCGAGTTCTATCAACTTAGTCAGCGTTCATTGTACGTTATATATTTTATCCAATAAATACAATATGGAACTTGTTTGGAGCAGCACGTGCCATAACTTTCACATTAATAAGTACTCACTTAAGAGGTTCTATTGAATAAACTGCTAGTCTATTCAGTAATAAAGTCTGGATACGTGAATTTTATTGCAAATATACAGTCTGTAAATTGGAATTATTTCTCCTACTCAAGTGGATATAATGGAATGATTCCATGCTAATTTGCAAATGGAAATTGTCAATTATTGTTTGTTTTCAAAGACAATCTTAAATATTGTGTTAATTGTTTTACTAGAAATGGGATTAGGCTAGTTCACTCTCTTTCCAGACTAAATTGAAAAAGTAATTTTCAATAAAAGGGACATTGCTATGAATTGCCGTGAGGCTTGGTGCAGATAATCTGTAGGACATACACATCGCTGAAATAAAGACAAAATAGGCGGAGAGTGTAAGCTACAATATACACTTAAGCGTCAGTGCTTGTATTCTGCAAATTCAGTAAATCCTATGTTAACAGCTGATTTGTGCGAATGCTCTAAACCTACCTTTTGGTGCACTATTTCCTTTTTTTTTTTTTTCGGTTTTCTCAGGAGAATCATGTGCATTGAATCAAAATGACGTGAATACACATTGTTAGGAAACAATGTAGATGAAAAAGAAAACCCGTTAAACAACATCGCTGCGAAATCTTTTACATTTAGCAAATTTCGTAGCCGCGACAAAGTTAGGTTTGCAGCAATAATACTGAAAAACTCCAGATCTGATTTGCAACTTTTTACAGATCTAAAACTCGTAAATATTTGGAAACCTTGAGACGATTTCTAATGAAGGATGATTCTTGACCTCAACAATGAAGTTCTGTTCCTGCTTTCATACAACGCACTATCTTAGTACACACTCAACATATTTTTTTTTTATTCCTGTATGTGTTTCTTTAATAGAATTAAATAAAAATTTAATGACGATTTTTAAAACCTCCTTTTTAAAGCTCTTTAGATTTAAATTTAACACATTGTGTTAAAAAATTCAGTTTAGTATGTACTCAACGTGAGAAAACTTGTAAATTAAGTCTAGATCACTCAAAGTTCCCATTACTGTCTTCATGTCGTTTTAAGTGGTTTATGGCGTGTATACATGTCTTCATGTCGTTTTAAGTGGTTTATGGCGTGTATACATGTCTTCATGTCGTTTTAAGTGGTTTATGGCGTGTATACATGTCTTCAGATTCCTTATAAATTGTAGAGCACCGAAGTTTATACAAGTATTGTTTGACCTACGCCCGTAGTACGCGAGAACTTTTTAAAATTTTTTTTATCTCAATTGTATTTTGCCTCACATTCATGTCACACATTAACTTGTCAACGACAAGTCATAATCCAATACTCTAACCAAATCTACGGTACATGTTTAAAAGTCTGCGTGTTCTTTCACTCAAAATATTAATTTGTATAGTACACTGTAACGTCTGTATTGTTTTATGTCATCTTTTAATGCGGAATAAGGCATATCTAAATACCGGTACTTTAATTTTCCTTTTACACTACGCAAAACAGTTTTAAATGTAAATACTTTAATTTTCCTTTTACACTACGCAAAACAGTTTTAAATGTAAATACTTTAATTTTCCTTTTACACTACGCAAAACAGTTTTAAATGTAAATACTTTAATTTACCTTTTACACTACACAAAGGAGTTTTAAATGCATTTTATAATTATCCCTACACCTTAGCTGCAAGTTTGGAGATATTGTGATACCCTTCGTTTATCAGCCCACTTCCCATCTGCCTGTCCGTATGTCCGTCTAATCATCGCCTAATCTGTAGAACAAACACATCGCTGAAATAAAGACCGAAGAGGCGATGCGTGGAATCTACAATATACACTTAAGTGTCAATAGTGAAAATTCAGTAAATGTGGTAGTTATCTTGTCCGTATGGTATTCACCTGCACGATGGGTAAGATCCACCTGCATTATGGGTAATATCTCTGGCCCCTTCCATGGAACCACAAGGCAGACCGAGTTATAAACTACAAAAATGTCATTTACAGTGAAATATTCAAATATTTTAAACCAAACTATATTTATTCAGTCATAGCATGAAGAAACTTGATATATTAAAAGGCTCTTGGGATATGACCCTTAGGTCACGGTCCGGGGTTGGGTTAGGTTGGGGGAGGAATAGGGTGAGGGCGTACTATGTGATAAAATGCTTCAAAATTTGCTATGGTTAGCTATGGCCTTTGCTCTAGTCATGATTTGCGATGGTCAGCTATTGCCTTTGCTCTAGTCATGATTTGCAATGGCTAGCTATTGCTTTTGCTACTATCATAATTTGCGATTGTTAGATATTGCTTTTGCTATAATTATCATTTGCAACGGGTTTTAACGCATTTTGCGAAAAAAAAATTGATGAACTATTTCGCTAATCAGCATATAAAAGACAATTGGGTCCATTATACATATGCGGTCAACTTGAACGTCCGAAATGCATAACGGACAATATTCCACTTCATCAAATTGTGCCCCTGTGTTAGAAAGACATGCAGGCAGATATACAGATAGACGGACATGCATACAACCTGATAGATAAATGGATAGCTCCATTGATTGACTGATTGATTGATCGATTGATTGACGGAGAAGTAGGTAATGAGGTACAGAAAAAAAGAATGGATAGAAAAATTATTTCTTATGACGGTTATCTATTTATTAGTTTTAAATAATTTTGATTTATATCTACCATAAAGAAGACGGGAAAAGTACCATAAGAAAATATAACTTAATCCAAATTTTTTTAGAGTATGTCATATTATTCCTTTTCTCAATAAGTGGAAAAGTCCTATCAGATATATGTATATTTAACATAAAATCGACATGAGATTGGGAAGGAACGAGAGAGAAAGAGAGAGAATTCTTCCAGGCACCACTTAGCTTTATCTTTCCTCAATAACAAGTCAATTACAAACCAATTTACAGGTTATCGGTTTTGATAAGACTAAAGACGTGGTTAGCATGTGCTAAAATTTCCCAACATCTGGTGTTGATATCGAGAATAAAGCAGTTTAAATTTGAAATATTTTGTCCAATACGTGATAATGTCACGCAATTAAATCTCTCTATAGCTGTTAGAAACCATGGGAGGGACAAGCACGATGGGAAGTTTGAAACAGCGCAATTAAGCCGATTATGAACGATAAACAGATTTGTCAATAAAGCACCACGCGTCTTGACTTGGTGTAAGACGATTTATTTAGTGACGTTCGTTATAAAGGGATGAATAGATTCACTACGAATAATTACAATGACTGAGATGATGACAAGGAAAATATTATCAACAGTAATAAGGACAACAGCAGCAACAATAACTGCAGAAGTGGTTACTGTAGTAGAAAGACTTTGACGAGGGCGACAACTACGACGATGACAACGACCTCGAAGAAGAAGAAGAAGAAGAAGATGATGATGATGATGATGATGATGATGACTGTGATATCTGGAAGACATTATATAGAAAATAAGTTATGTTTACTTAGGTACTGTACCTTTTCTGATAATTCACGGGTACTTCAGCGAGTTAGTTTCTTCAACTCGGACATCACAAATATTAAGCAGTATAAACACTATTGCTATATCATATGCAAGCATATAATTGTTTTTGGCTATGTTCGTCAGTGATAATTTACTTTTCTGTGTCATTAGCAAGAAGTAAATAAAATGTGTTTTTCACCTGAGACTAATAAAGACATGCATACACTGACGATAAAGGTAAGACATAAGCACTTGAAAGTAGTAGGTGTTGTCTTGTTGTTGTTGTTGTTGTTGTTGTTGTTGTTGTACAAGAATAAGAAGAATATTTTATTAAAAACCATCCTCATCACTAGTGTCGTCTATCTCAGGTTCGTTTGCTCGGTTTAATCTATCCTATCAACATCATGCTCACCATCGCCACCATCATTCTCTATTATCATCAGAGGAATGGATCTTAGCCGTTTTGAAAATATACCGTTAACATCTCTGTTCACTATTTATGACACGTGTTTTCATTTTGCTTAGTATTTGAATGTGAAGTACAATAAATAATTTCTGTATATATGAATAATATATATTTCTGAGTACTGTTACCAAGACTGGAGGTTATTTAAGTCTCTTTGTGATTCCAAAAGGGATTGTATGCACATGTGCCTGATTTTCCATAGCCGTTATATTTCATTTGGGAGCGTGTGTGTGAGCTCAGTTGACTTGGCGCCCGACGATGTTCCAGTAGCTCTCAGGATCTCCAATTCGTCTACTTGACGGAATCTATGCTATCTCTCAAATCTGTGTAATGAGTTGGTCCTTCAATCACAATCGACCGGTTGTTACAACGGAGAATGCAATGACGACACATTCGGATTCCAACTCCTATAATCGCCATTTTTTCCATTTGTTATGTTGTGTTCCATTTAAAAAAAAAAGAAATCCGGAGTGATTGACACAGGAATTGAAAGTATTTTGTGAAAATGGCATACAAAATTGCATGAAGAATATCGAAGTTAACATATATTTGAAATTGTGTATATTATACAGAGAAACTATCGAGGTGACTGGTTCGGATGAATAAACGCTTTTCCAACCTCCCACACGATACTGTTCCAAAAGAAACTACGTAATGACTCACGACCAGCTGGAAATTGGTTAGGTCAGTAGTCCATTAGAATCTATATTATGCGATAATTAATTAACAACAGCTTCCCGCCGTCGAGGTGCCAAATTCACCCTAAATTAATACCTTTTCTATTGTGAGACCAAGGGATGGTCGCTCGATAATATAATAAAGGTATATTGAGTTTCACCATATTAGCATTACAGGTATTGATGTAAGATCCCGTGAGAAGTGCTTCCATTCTCTGTATGTGAGTGTCAAGGAACATTCAATAGGTAGAGGTACATATACGTTAATACAGTAAGCTGGTGATTTTCAAAAATAGTTTACCCTTAAGGACACTACAACATCCACGGACATGTCCCCAAAATCCAATTTATAGGTAAACAGGCAGAAGCAAAAACAAAAAGATTTTTCCTATTATTGTAAGAAGGCCAATAACATTATTTTATAAGAAATTATTAAATAATTCATAAAATCTTGATTGAGCATTTTAATTCTTGCAGCACAAAAACGAAACGAATAATAAGCCTACTTCAGAAATCTCAATGGACAATTAGGATCGTGTCTTGTTGAAATAAACCAAATATTGATTCGGAAGAACCCCAGCAAATTTATTGAAAGTTTACTTATTTCATTGTCCTGTCATTTCAGGTGAAAAAAACTTTGTAAACTTTAAAAAAAAGTTAAAAGCCAATATACTAATCCTCTATATTTTGACACAAACAAGAACATTATCTTACAGACCAGAATGAGGTTCAAATGAAACTGATTCATCTTCATTTCATATGTAATTTGTATGAGTACAAGAAAAAATGTAACAAGCAACATTTATGTGAAAAACTGCCTCACAAAGGAATGAAACATCCTCCTTTAGTGAATATAAACCAGATAAAGTAAATCTTGTACCCTGTAACAAGACAAATATTTTTTTTTTAAAGCAAAAATGGTAATAAGACTGATCGAGGCCACCTACTTAGGGAACATTATAAGTAGACAATTATATTACAGTTCCTAACTTACTACAGGCATGGAAGCAATCGAGCGCTGTCAAACAATGATTACTTGTCTTTTCATTAACCATTCAGTGTCATTAATAATTGCTTACTTACAGACATGTCCCAAACAATCCAATTTCTAGGCAAACAGTTAGAATGTAAGTTTAAATATACATTTATCATTCGCATACCCCTATAGACAATAATTAGCGTATTCCTCGATATAATATTCATTCCACGTCTTAGATGTTCATAATTACTTCCCTTGAAATAAATTCTCTTGTGTAGTACCAAACGGTTTTCGGCTCCGGCAGCGCTCGAAAATGTAACCTCTCACCTTTGAAGCCACCCGCTATCAAAATAAAGCTTCATGACCATCAACATTTTGAAACTCCTCAGAGAATGGAGAAACCAAATCAGTAAAAAGATTGTCATGGCAAAGCTGATCCTTCTATGACTACCCGCAATATGTGAAAATCGCAAAAGCTCGCGATTTTCAATTCCATAAAGAACCTACAATGAAAAAATCGCAGATATTTTATAAGGCGGTGACAATTGCGATCCATTTATTAATTTATTGAAGAGGAAAGTGAACCATGAATGGAACCTTTTCCCACAAAATCACTCACTATGAAAATCTCTGTCAACGCATAAAACAGACCTAGAAGAAAATGAAAAGCTGATTGTACACATCGTAGGCCAAAGTTTAATCTCGATCCCGTCTAGCACCAATGTGTTTCTGTACTAGTATCGTCCCCTTGTGAAATCATGCATTCTTAACACCACTGTAAATAAAGTATGGATGTCTGTTCGATCAGAAATTTATCCTATGGCCAGTCATACAAACATGTTCAGTAACACTTCGTTCTTTTGGGTCATCGAAGCAAATGTATGACGGAAATTCAAACCAAGGAAATTTAGAAGATTTCAAGTACGCCGTGTCTCCTGAAGAAAATTAATTTTTGTAACGAGTATGATGGATACTAATTCTTCAGATTGTTTGTATTTCTCAGACGTGATGTAATAATATATTTGGAAAGATGATGTATGTAATGTGATGTGATGATATATGTATGCAATGCGGTATGTATGCTATAACAAAAAGTTAGTCCATACTCATGTTTCTGTCGCGTTCTTAATCAATCAAAACATATGCAAACTGAAAATTGCATGGATTCAAAGCTTTGATGAAATTGTTAAATTTGTTTACAAGCCATATTATAATTTGGTTCCCGCCCCACTTTGGTGACAGAGGTTGTAATTGGATACATGTATGCAATTCAAGTGACTATATGTTCTATCTGCATGCGATGATTGAACCAATTATTTCACAATATAAAGCTTATTCACTTTTTTAATCTTTTTTTCTTAAATAAACTTATTTCCTTTTATATCCAGTCCTGCTTTTACAATATATTTATAAGTGATGTTATGCTTTCGAATTATATGCTAGCCGTAGTTAGCAAATAAAACATCGTCTTAACATCCTGGAATATTTCTACTATAAGTTCATTGCTTTGTCATGATGTAGGCATACTTTTTCATACTAATTTAAAGTGTTTGCATTAAAATCTTCTGCGAGTTTCAACTCTGGTTCAAATTGGGATTAATACATGTATGAACAGAAAATAGTAAAATATGCACAAAATACAAATAGAGCCAAATGTTTTCTAATTCAGCCCGCAGCCTGTATTGATATCTAAAACGGACTTACAGTTGGAAGAGATAAGAGTTTACAAAAATTAGCTGACTGAAAAATATTTTCAAAGAGACTTTAACTTTTATAACTGTATATTTAATATCATGAAAATAACACCTGTTCATGAATGGTCTTATTGAAACTGCTACCACTAGGTCATAGGAAACAAAGAATATTTGCTAAACAGAAACATCGATTTATTTGTTAACAGACTTGACAAACATTGAAAGATACGAGTAAATAACATTCATGCCATTTTCGTACTATATGCGCTCGCCTTTCTATCCATGTCATTATCTTACTAGAGGCGCTTGCCATTCTATCCACGCCATTATCGTACCACAGACACTTGCCATTCTATCCATGTCATTGTCGTACTACAGGCCCTTGCCATTCAATCAATGTCATTATCGTACCACAGGCGCTCGCCTTTCTATCCATGTCATTGTCGTACCACAGGCGCTTGGCATTCTATCCACGCCATTATCGTACCACAGACGCTCGCCTTTCTATCCATGAATGTAATATATTTACGTATCTTGATAGATGTGTCCTCTTCTTTTATAAATAAACAAAACACGGAAGGTTATGTCGAGCCCTGCCAATGTCTACACCACTTTTTACAATAATATTCGCCAGCATTTCATTCCAGTCATTCACGATTACACAGAACAAATGAAGATATATCTTACGCTCTCACGTACAAGAGTAACAACAGCATTGACAATTCTTTAAACAACCTCTAAACTTCATGTTCATGTCCTTATAAACAGACATGATCTGTACAAAGTTTAGAAGGGCTCGGGCTGGGGCGCTGAATGTCAATAACCCTCACCCCCTTTCAAAAGGTATATTTTGACAATTGAAAGCAATTGACTTCCCCCCTCTACATTTCACATAAGACATATACGAAAGGTTTTTGCGACACTCCCCCCACTATATAAAAAGCCCAGATCTGCCCCTGATCCAATATGCTGTTCCGCAGCTACTGTTACAGAACCTTATATTGATATTGTTACCTGCAGCAATGAAAACTTAGGCGTCTTCATCATCTTCGTCGTCGACGTCGTCACCATAATCACCATCGTCGTCGTAGTCATATCCTCCTTCTTCGTCATCATCATCTTCTACTTCTTCATCATCATCTTTTCTTGCATTTATTACTTTTGTGAATCGTGAAATGTTTGACAACTCAGTTTTTGAAAGTCTGTAGTGTTACTGAGATGTTTAATTTTTTGCACGTTGCGAAGTGTGAGAGCCTGTTTCTTTAAGATCGAAAGAGCTGGGTTTTTTAAGCCAGACAATCGTGACCGTGGCATTCTTCTTCTTCTTCGTCATCATCTTCTTCTTCTTATTATTATTATTATTATTATTATTAATCCCGCTTTGAGTAGCAGGCTGCATTGGTAGTAGTGCCGTAACTTAATAGTAGTTTATACTAGTTACATATCAATAAATTGAAAATACTTCATAATTAAGAAGGTTTAAGGGTAAGATATACATAGCTAATGTTTTATTGCGTATGTTATGTTTACTGACAAATCGTGATTTAACAAATCTTGTAGTTTGTGATATATATGAAATATATATTAATTAATAATGAAACGAAAATGCCTTATTATCACTAGTTTCAAATATTTGTGTGTAAATTAATACATTAAAAAAATGCCAGAACACAAATGACTACGTTACAGTGTAGACAACTCGATAAATATAATGCATGAAGAGGGATTGGTCATACAGTTTAAAAAATAACTATCATCAATTAAGAATTTCGAATGTTTTTTGTTGCACTTTTGAAGTGCGATGAATCAATCATATATAATGGACTGGAAAAAAAAACTGCTATCTGAATGCACAATACAGTTACCGTATAATAAAGCATTTATTTTCACAATAAACAGTGAATTAATTTGTGATAACGTTAATATTCCACCACTAAATGATTGGAGATTTATAGGTGGAAAAAATATCTTATTGATAATGGGCCTGTAGAACATAACCCTGTATATCAAGGATTTGGAGAACCTACACCACCTGCTGTGTTACTTGCTTACAAAACGAGATTATGATTACGGAGCTGGAACAGTTAAATAATGGAGAAAAATGTCAGTAGAAGAAATTAGTATAATGGAATCACCCAGCGAAACAGCAGGATGGATTTATTTATTTCTAGTTTAGGTGCTCAAGTACAAATTTGAACAAGTATTACACGGTCTGTTTCTATTGTACAAGACACATCAAAAAAGTTATTTGAATATTTAGTTTTAGGTGAAGAAAGTTATGATTCAGATGCAAACATGACAAGGAGATTTCAACAAATGTTTCAGATATTAACGTTAGACTCTACTATACAGTTTGTTGAAATGGTCATAAAACTGGATATTATATAAATATATATATAGTGAAATGGTCATAAAACTGGATATTATATAAAGTTATAATAAAAATTTACTAAAGTCATCAGATTCTTTTGAACCAGGAGTAAATTCTGATGTAAATACTCAGGTCGTGGAGGTTAATAAACCACCTGTAGTTATTCATCAACAGACAGATAATATAGATCATAAGACTAATATGAATTATATAGACAATTTTCAGTACCTAATAAGAATGATAATATAGATCATGAAACAAAGAAACAGGTATTTCTTGTAATGTCGATGCTTGCAGGAGCTGGAGCAATTTACTCTAAAAAAAATACATTAACTAATCTCTAATTCTTTTTGTTAGTACAAAAAAACCTTTTAGCACAATTGCAGAGAACAAGCGAATTAATGCAAGACTTAACAAAATGGTATTATCAGCTATTAATGAAATAATGTTTCAGTCCGATGTTAAAAGCCAGCTTATTACGCTACTAATGATACCATGTAATGCTGCTGCTGCTTTGTTATAACTAATTTAGACAAATACTCAACAATATTTTTCATACCTTTTCAAATTTATGACGAACGAATCACGACTGCTGCTATCACCGCTTTCTAATCCTTTTAACAAAATTGCTATCGTTAGGTTGGCTATTAACTGCTATACTATCAATAACTGCAAAAACATTAACAATTGTTACTTCTTTTTCTTTGAACACCCGTTTTAACCTGTCACCTAATTATAGCTTTTCTTTATTTTTTTACTCAATGCTATTAATATTTTCTCTCAGGTTATTTTATTTTTCTTTGGATAGGGCCAACTATGTGTGCCCTTTTACTTTCCGAACTTTATAATAAATCATTTAATTTAGCTTTCTTAGATGGATCTTGTTATTTAGCAATATCCTTTTCTTTTAATTTCTTTATATTGTTGTAAAGCGAGTCAAAGTCTGTTTTCATTGATAATATTTTTGAATTTACAACACCAACAGCAGTCACGTATCCTCTTAATTTTCTTTCTTCTTGATAAGTATAAAATCTACGAGCATTTTCGTCTCTAGTCATATATTTGTCGAGGTTATCTTGTAGTTTGGTATTTGATTCGTAGAATCAACATTTCCCTTATTTAAATTCTCATGTATTTCTGCCATATCATTTAAAGAAGATTCTAACAAATTTGTTTGAGCAACACTATCTTTAAATGTATCAATTAATATTTGAATGATACTTGGAGGCATTACAAATCCTAGAAAGTTGAAGATTAGGATTCTCAATTATGTATGATATCTTCTTTCTACATATCAAGAACTATCTGTTGAACTGTTGATGTATCAGGTTAAGGTTTTCCAACTGGTATTAAAAGATGTGGAGTAGGCATTGGACGAAGTTCAGGACGAGGCTGTTCAACCAAGCAATCAAAACCACCTTCGGCCATTGTACACTATTTAAATAAATACAAATCAATTTGAAAAAGAATTAGGTTTTTAGAATCTAAACAAGATATTGATTGCTCCGTGAGTACTAGAATCAGGAATGATTCGCATATGACGACGGAATAACAGAAGTCTACAAACAGGAATTAATTATAAATTGGTATAATTAATAGAACAAACAAGGAAATAACTGGTAAATACGTAACAGATAAAGAGCTGGACAGATTGGCTGCAAAACAAATCAAGAAAGCATGTGAAATAAATTTGTATAAATGCTAGATTAGCTGAAGTCATTGTCAGATGCACTAATACTATGAATAGCATTCTTGATGAGTAAATTTCTTCCAATGGATAAGTTAAACGACTTATAAAATGAGGTAAAAGAAGACTACTTAACAACAAACGGAATTAGATACTTTATGGGGTTTTTATTTTTCAGATCAAGTGCTAGCTTGATAACTTTAATGAACAATAATGTTAAAAAGGAAAGGATGGGGGAAGGGAACAAATCTCAAGTTTTTAGTTAGATATTAACTAAAAGTTAATATATAAACTAGCTAGTTATTCTCTTTAAATGGTAGATAATTTTAGCTAATAATCAAGGAATTAATTTTAGTCTTATGCAGACATTATTGAAATTTAGAATGATTTAGTTACAGCAAGAGAGAGAGAGAGAGAGAGATGTATAGAAGTGCAAGAAAAAATATAAAACAGCATAAACGTTTTTAAACTTTATAGATAGAGGTTTGTATTGCAAGTGTTTCCGGTGGAATGAGTGTTGCGACTGCTAGTTTGGGAGTTGCGGTTGCCTCTGCCATAGGACTTATTATACCCCTAGTTCTTAGAGGGTTTGTTCCAAAAGCTTTAAAAGACATGCTGGTATATAATAAAGTTTTAAAATAGGATGAGAGTGTAACCTCTGCTATAACTAAGTCGAATACTATTGATAAAGTGATAAGTAAAGCAATAAGCCATAATGAAGTTAGTCACGATGAATTTAATAAAAATGTAAGTGAATACAAAAAATGGTTGGAAGAGCAAGTATATTGTTACTTTAATGTCGAAGACAAGTTGCATTACTATATAAAGACAGTCTGAGAAAGAAATATATTTTCAAATCCAATTGATAACAGAGATGGAATACTATACATTTCATCATAGAGAATATATTGTGTAGTTCGTTATTAATATTTAAATGATTACCCACCCACCGAAATAAAATCTCAATATATTGTACAATATAACCGACGAGAATGAAACCAAAACCATATCAATACCCTATGGTTTCTATAATCTTGACTGCTAATGGCGACAATAAAAAAAGCATAGATATTGAATGTCAGAAACGTTACTCTAAAAGTTTAATAACTCTGAGCAATACTTGCTCAATGTATATTACAAACTACAACTCTAAATATCTAGAATTTAATAGTGCGAGATGCTTATATACATCTAGCGAATCAGGTACAGCTTGTAGATTTGTGAAACCTAAAAACATGTATATTTTTCTTGATCAACTTAACAATGCAACGAATTATTGTTACGGCTCCTGCTCAACTATATTAGAGTGCCTACGTATTAAAAATGCATTTCACGGTAATTTCGTATCATACGATGTTAATAGTCCATAGAAACAATTACAAAGAGATAATATAGACAGATATAATCACAAGTAATAGATTGTAATGGTATGTCTAATAGATATATCTTTAGGATATGTCAGGCAAATAAATTTGACCATTTGGTAATTTATTTATTTTTTAAATAATGACAGAAATATCTCTAAGAGGTCCTAATGATTTTAATGTTAAATTCATAGAAAAAGACGAAAAAGATGAAGCACTAATTCACACACTAACAATGACTTAAACTTGAACAGCAATCGCATTACAAATTCAGCAAATCCGATAGAAACATCTGATGCAGCTAATAAAGGTTTTGTACAAAATCGTGTTGACGCCCACATACGTAAGCCTTTGGAGAATAACAAAACATGGAGAGAATAAGTTAATAATAAATTATCATTTGTAGATCAGTGTATCACAGAAAAATTTATTAAACTCAGAGACCTGCTAAAATAAAAAGATGATAACAAGAAAAAGCTTTTAGATGTTCAAGATAACTTACCAAAAGATTAATTACTCTATCAATTAATTAAAAGATTAGTTACTCTATCAGTCAATTAATTAAAAGATTAATTACTCTATCAACTGCTTTACAAGGTTTTACAAATTATTTGAGCGGAATCAAACACCAAGTCTGTAGAAAACATACATAAATTGTTAGAACCATTTTAACAAAGGATAATTACTGACAAATCAGCTTTAGAGAGTGTTGCAGAGGAAATAAAGAAGTTTCTTACTTATTATACTTCATAACAATCACAACTTCAACAGTTACAGAAAGAATTAAACGATGATAGGAAAGATAATGATGATGATATTAAAAAGCTAGTTAATGACTTTAAAGCTGGTGTAAAAATGTTGGAAGATAGAGTGACAGCTGTCGATAATAGTCTGTCACAATTACACAGACAAAATGACTGTGAAGAAATCAATATAAAAATTGAGGACTTAAAGAAGAAGGTGAAAGTATGATTAGATCTTTGAAAACAACATAGGATTTTTCTATTTTGAAATTTAAGCAATAAAATTAAAGATTTATGAAGACAGAACTTAGTTACCATTAAAAATAAACTATCTGCTGGAATATAACAGGTTTTAACATATAGTAAAATATATACAGACAAAGAACTTTTTAGTAATATCGGTGCGATACAAAGGAAGTATTAAATAATGAAATAAAAAGGTGAAAAGATTAAGAAGTGATTTTAATATAATAGAACAAAATATAACAACATAAAGAGACGAATAAAAAAAGAAACAGATGAAATTTTAAAAAATGTTTTGCTGGCGCAGATAAATAGACTAGAGCAATAAAAGAATGAACCGATATACTTAAATCTGAAATAGAAAAAGTTCTAAGAGATACTTAAAAATATACAGATGAAGAGATTAAAAGATACATGCTGGAATGGACATAATTCTACATTATAGATAAGGTGAACTAGATAGATTTAGGGGGATATTTAAATCAATACGATAAAGAGATAACATAAGTAGATAAAAAGACTTTAACCTTATGTGAGAGAAATGATACAGTTAATTTAGAAACAGAGAAATCATTGTCTAATATAAACCAAGATATTGACTCAAGGTTTATCTTTATGTTCTGCCCCTAATCGAGATGATAACCAGATAATTTATGAATATGAATTTATTGTTGTTGTGAGGGGTGCTAGTGTTTATATTGGCCAAAACAAATTCTGTGAAGTGAGATGACTGGACGGGACGTTAGGACCGCGCTTATTATTATATGTTGAAGATGTTAAGCCCAGCATCACTTATTTAGGCTTTGGTGTAACAACAAGATGAGTAACGGGTAAGACTGTTTTCTCTTTTGAGATTATTAAAAACAAGAACTAATAGAATTACAATTTTTTTTCGACTTTTTTTAGCAGTCCTCTATGCCAAACTTTAATTTATCAAATGCTTTACTGAACAAGCGCAATAGTTCAAGGACCAGTTCTATTTATGGACAGTAACTAGCTTTTGACATAAAACTGTCACATAGGTCACTGACATTTAATATTGTGGCGTATAAGCTATACCTTTCTCCAACTCTTTTCTATTTATAGGAAACCAATTTATTGTACTTATGTTCGCGTCTTTTCCTTTCATTATTCTTTTTCAGTTTCTTTTCTTTTTATAGGTAAGGTGCATTTTGCTTACTTTCCTTGGAGCAACTTTCAATAGTATGTATGTATGTATCCGTTTTGCTTCGCTTTTACCTACTTAATTAATTATCTGCTTGTGCACTCACTTAGTCACACACTCACCAACTTTGTTACTTGCGTATTAGATTACTCACGTAACCACCTACGTACTTACTTCCTTACTTACTAACCTATTCAGTAGTAGCGATGACAGCAGGGGAAACCTTTGAAAAAAGGAAAAATATAAATATAATCCTGGAGAAAATAGATGGACTTCTAACCCTTTGATATGGAGTTACAGTGGATCACACTTAGGATAAATTAGTGCACTATGAATCCTTTGATAATAATAATAATAATAATAATAATAATAATAATAATAATAATAATAATAATAATAATAATAATAATAATAATAATAATAATAATATTAAATACAACAACAACAACGATAATAGAGCATCCTACTGGAAACGTTTCCTTACATGGACTATTTATACATTTTTATATTATTTTACAACGTTAGTTCGATAGAAAACAGGCTAGTATTGAATAGGACCGATAAAGCTATGGACGTTCTATTAATTACACAAATTGATAAGCGTATAATACCAAAGATCTGATATTAAGAAAATTGTGGATTTTCACGTAGACTAGAATCTATACAGACATTCTAGAGCTGAAGGGTAATTTAGTCAAGTCCAGTCAGGCACATAACTGACGCATGAAGATTTTGATGGGACATAAATCATGCAAATAATTATAAACAAAATTTAAGACGAAATCTTTCAAATATTTATGCAGACTATTTTCAAAAGGTAAATATACAAAGCTGTAGAAGTCTTTGTTAAAGCCAATACTGATGCCGCGGAAAGAATGAAATTTCATCAAAACAAATAAAACAGTCAAAAAAGATGTGAAACTAAATCTGTTTTGACAAAAGATGTCAGACTGCAACAATAAAAAGAATTCTTGGTGGACCAAGTCAATCTTACCTTGAGAATAGAAGTGCGAAATTCCTGCAATCTTGTTTATAGTAAGGGTGCAAAATCATTTTGGAGTCTGTTGAAAGATAGGTCAAATACGTTGTTCAGTAATATCACATGAATGCTGGTTTCTACATTTATCGCGGGGTTTCAGTCCCCCAAATTACTTGTCTTTAATCACTTTACGATGCTAATACTTACGGTATTCTTGGTGCTTTACTAGATTGTCCGATAAAGAATGGCTCAACACCTGGACTGGACATGTCCAATAAAGAATGGCTCAACACCTGGACTGGACATGTCCAATAAAGAATGGCTCAACACCTGGACTCGACACGTCCATGGATAACGCTTCAAATATGCATCTGACAGCCTGATTTCTTTTTCTTGTTGTTTTGTTCAATCAAATAAATGAGTGTGGAAAATTTCCTAAGGATGGGTGTACCTCAGTTATAGTACCTTTGTTCGCAAAGGGAAATCAAAACAATCCGAAAACTAATATCCTTATTAATAGAACTATTGGAGTGGGTGAAAACTAAAAACAAAAAAAACCCCTAAAACAACAACTAATAAAAAAAATGAGCGCACAAGAACTGGAACGTTTCCTACAGTAAGTTTTCTTTACAGTTAGATGGTTCTAACGAAGTAATTGAAGAAGAACAGACGTGATTTCGAGAACAATATTCCACGACTGATATTATTTGTACCCTCCACACTTTTATTATGAAATATATGGAATGAACATTGGGGAGGTTTACTGCTCATTCGTCGATTTTTGAGAAGGTGTTAGACAGAACTGACAGACTATCCCTCTATGACAAAATTACTGGTCAATCCACTCTGATCTAAAAGCATGTGTTCAAGCAAAGTCTTAAGAGGCCAATTAGGCGTGATACAAGGATGTGTGATATCTCTTATTATTTTCAGTATGTTTATAAATGACTGTAAAGATAACTTGACATAAGAACGCTATGCAATATCTATAAAAATAAAATTATAGTATTTCCCTATTTTCAGCTGACGATTTAGCAATATTTGGTGATAGTCAGGGAGTTACAAGAAACAACAAATGTTCGTGAGAAACATGCTCTAGCTGGAAATTGAATGTTAATTTAGAGAAAGCAAAAATAAGCATTGTTAGAAATAGACTCAACTTTACAGTTAGATGAGCAATGTTAGTTTGACAACTGTAAAATGGAGGTTGTTTCCTACTATGAATATCGTGGTATAATATTTTCCTCACGAAATGTCTGGTTTATGTTCCAGAAAACGCTTGCAGAACAAGGTTCTAAAGCAATAAATTAGTTTGGATCCAAACTTTCTAATTTCGGTGAGGTAACTGCTAACGTGCTTTTCAAGACTTTTGATTCAAACATTTTACCAGTTTTTACATTTTAGGTCCGAAGTCGGCATTTTTGAAAACAGTCCATAAATGTTTTATGAGGTGAATGAAGTCGACATTGTTCAAGACAGCCCATAATTGTTTTGCAAGAGATGAATGAAGTCGACATTGTTCAAGACAGCCCATAATTGTTTTGCAAGAGGTAAATGAAGTCGGCATTGTTCAAGACAGCCCATACTTGTTTTGTAAGAGGTAAATTAAGTCGACATTGTTCAAGACAGCCCATAATTGCTCTGCAAGAGTTGAATGGACTTAAAGTGTATATGATACCCAGGAATTGTGACATTCTGGTTAAAAATTACGAAGATGCCACGGACTAGGTTTCTAAGTGGGCATACGACATTCAACTGAAATTATTATAAAGTAATTGCGATTTTGCGCAAAAAAAAATATTCAATCTATATTGCTATCAAATGGATTTGGCAAAGCCTAATATGACCAAAGTGTTGATGATGAAATTATGTTCTTGAACTTGTTTAATCAAAGATGTAGATAAATTCCATTTGATAATGAAATGAATAGATTAAGATGTTACAAGATGATATAAATTGAATATGGTATTGAACCATATCTTGTTACATAGAAAATCAATACAAGAAGAATTTAAAATATGTAGTTTACATTGGAAGTTAATGGATTTTAGAGCTACTGTTAGAACATACAAGTATATTTAATATAACCATGGGACTGTGTTAAATGGGCAGTAAAGATGTAGATGATGAATATCATTTCATGTCAGTATGACCTGCTCTTTCTCATTTACCTTTTAAATACCTTCCGGCTTTATATTTGTAGCATACCTATTAGGGATAACTATATACGTTTGATATCAAATTTAGGAAACGAGGCAATGCTGGAAATATGTGTCAGAGTATATTATGGATGCAGTTAATTTTAAGAGTATATATCACAGTTGATAAATGTTATGCAAAGGTTTCCAATAGTGGCAAAAGTTAATTATATTTGTAAAGACATATTTGCGCATATTAAAGAATCAAGAATATGGAGTTTAATGGTGATGTGTCCTTTCATTTTTATTATGTATAATTGTGTTAACAAATTGAAACGTTGAGCCAAAGGTCTATATTCATAAACATAAATTAACAATTAATTCTATTGTTGTATTATAATCACAAAGAGGAAGCAGTACTCATCGGACCAAAAATAATACATCACTATGTCTAAGACCATGGGAAGTGGTGCCACCTCAGGAAAATGACCCGCATAAAATATCATAAAGAGGCTATCGAAACCGTTATATGAAATAAACTGTGTAATAAACAGGTAAGATTGGAATCACCTGCAGCCTATCATTTCTATCCTGGCTTCATGTAAGTGAATTATTTGGATAAAGGGAAGACAGATTCACTAGTTTTAATGATGAAGGAGCATACAGATTATATTGTCCGGAGCCATATGTCATGTTACACGGTGAGGGTATGTTCGGAAGAAAAAAAACCCTCATCAACTTTGTGTTTCAACCCTTGATTTACATTTGGTCATTAAGAATTTCATTCCCTAACTACTTCATATTTAGCAGTATACCTTTCCGGCACAGATGACAGGTACATGAGAAGAGGACTTATAAAATTTTACTAGTCACTGATTGCTTCCGCTTATTACTGATTACTTAAGTCACTGATTACTTTCACTTAATTACAAGGAAAATTTAAATGAGCAGATAATAATAAAATCAAATATTACATTTTGTTACCAATTTGCTCCTTGTATTAGTGAAATGCATTTGCTTTAAATGTTTAAGAATGGTAACAGTTAGTATGTACACGGTAAATGTTAATTTATTTATTAATAATCTACTTACTTCCTTAATCACCCACTGGCTTGCTTACTAGAATACTTACTTACCTACTTACCCGCCTACTTCCTTCCCTCCTTCCCTTCTAACTTGTTCATTCATAGGGCTGAGGGCTGAGGAAAACACTGAAGAAAATGAAAAACTAAATGATGATTCAAGAAGAAGATGATGATGACCAAGAAAAAGATGAAGATGGTGACGATGATAATGAAGAAGAAGAAGGAGACGAAAATACTAATATCTAACGTCAGTTGCTCGTAACTGAGTAAAAAGGCATGTTCGGAATAAAAATGTAGATGATCATTACATACGTCATCATGATTTTAATTATTCTCATTATTAATTGGAGGTAAAATTATTTACAGGATAACCTGCTTTGTGTTGTACATATATATCGATTTCTAGGAAATACATGACACTCAAGTGTCCTCTGATCCTAATTTTTACACTTTATTTTAGATTAGAATGATCTTTAAGAGAAAGATAATTCTCTTACTTTGAAAATTTACGTAAGAGAAGGTTGGATTGATATGGTTCAGATAATAATTTCATTTAATGGAATTAATTTAAAAAAAGGTTTCTTTTCTTCTTTATAGGCATATATATGTCTTCTAAAATCCGATCAATTGCAATGAATTATTATCAAATGCATATTTGATAATGTCAGTGTAGTGATATCTCATATGTAAAGCTCAACGCAATACAGCAGAAAATAATTTAAAAGATAACAGTGTTTTATGTCGCTAATTGAGTTCTACAGAAGAGCTATAAGTGTGAAACACACAGATGCTCATATACACACATACTTCTTTGTAGACCTGCCAACTGAAGAATCTCATTGTTTTACCTTCTTTATTTATTTAGTTATTTATTTATTTATTTATTTATTATTATTATTATTATTATTATTATTATTATTATTATTATTATTATTATTATTATTCCCATTATAGTAGGAGACTAATTGAAGTGATGCCGCCCTAGATAAATTTGAAATATTATAGACAATTGTGGCTTGGGCTGTACCCACGCATAAGAAATAAAACAAAAATGATTGCATAATACAAGTACCATAACTCTCATTAGATCCTTGCTCTAACGCATTCATTATCGTTCTACCTAAACCTTAATACTATGAATTACTGCATAAAAACACACACTCATAGATGGAGTACTTTCTTTACGACAGCACAGAAAACAATCTCATAGATGACGCACATTTCTTAATACTCCAAAAAAAAAACAACAATACTACCCTCTTCCTAGACATTATTACTAGTGCATTTTCCTTACTACTGTATTGCTTAGAGAATTGGTCAAGAATCCACCGATATTTTGCTTCTGGAACGCTACCATAGTAACGAGATATTGGAAATATGACTACTATCTTAAATGAAGATGATAAAACGCTATTATTGTGGTACTTGAAAATCACAACACAAAATAAAATGAAATTCTTTGAAGAACATAAATAATGGAGGAAAGCTATACCGTGATCAACTCTACAGTTTTCAGATAGGCCATAGAAATATTCAGTGAGATTAACATGAAAGCAACAATATCGGTATCAAGAGACAATGGGTACGTTTACAAGTTTGGATGGGATTAAAGTGTGGACAATGTTAGTTGCGATATAAAACAACATTCAGGAGAATACAAATGTTGCTTTACTTGTTTCAAACATCAAGAAAGATGTTTCAGGATAGATACTGATTTACAGATTGCATTAAATGATGAAAATATAGAGATAAGCAGCATCAATCAGGAAAGCTGGATGATCAAAACGGTGCAGCATAAGGATTGGTTAAATTAAGTATTTAATGTGGATAAGTATACAAATTTTTATTCTGTTAAATTCACGACACAACTTGAAGATCTCATCGATTTTACCATATCAATATACAACGATTCATCAAAAACAGAGATAGAATTTGTAGAAAACAAAGTTAGATTAAAAACAGCACATGGTTACTCAGTGTATAAAGTAGCCGGTTTTTGAATCAACCACTGAAGTAGCAAAATTTGACATCAATCTGAAATCATTCATACGTTTTAAATGATTGAAAATATGTTGCAAATTGTTGAAGAAAATGTACCTGTTGTAGATGGATGTTCCGTTGGCCTGCTCATCACGCCAACAGACAAGTTGACAGTCGTCAAGTACTCTCTGGAGATCTTGATACCGTTTTAAATGGTTAAGAAGAGCAGCATTTAAGGCATCTACACTTCGATCCTGAAAATCCGATTGCTATACAAACATCAATCAATTGTGGAACTATATTAAACGTCACAAAAAGAGAAGGAATGGTTAACCGAGAAATCAACATAAACACTGCATGAGGAAGCGAAAAAAGTATCCAACAACAGAAGGGTTACTCACGTGGATCACCAGTCGCAAGCAGACATTGTTGACATGCAGACATATCAAGCATACAATGATGAATACAAATACATTTTGACAGTGATAGATGATTGTTTCACAATACGCACGATCTTAGAGAGTAAAAACAATAAAGAATACGGCATACACGACTCTTTCACATACATCTTCGAACATATAAAATTTGAAAAGATGCATTCTGTAAAGAGTTTAGCAACATGAAAGTCATTGATCTGTTGGATAAAGAAAACAAGGATTTTTCAACCTACTTGGACAAAAATAGCATCAGTAATTGAAAGGTAAAACCGAACACTGAAGACTAGAATGTGTAAGTATTTCATTCAAAACTAAACCAGTAAATGGGTTTACCTTTTACCTGTGCTAATTGAGGGATACAATAGAATTCATCACACATCAAAAGACATGGTTCCAGTTGAAGCAAACGAGGAAAACTAAAACAGGTAAAAAGTATAGATCAGTCTATTTGGTTATTTGACAACGTAACATATGGAACTCGAAAATTCAAACCAGGAGAAACATTCGTAATTTCAAAACATATGACAATATTTACTTAGGGATACCTTCCTAACTAAATAAATATTAAAGATCAGACAAGGAATACTAGGTGATACTGAAGTTTAAAAGGAGAGGATATAAAGGGCATGATTTACGAGCAAGAGTTATCTATGTATGAGAAATAAGTTAACGTATAAAAGTTGGACAGATTTTGAAGACAAAATGAGTGACAAGAAAAGCATGAGCTAGCGAAATGGAAGACATATGATTATTCGTTTAACCGTTGGAAACCAGCCGAAGACATTATTCCATAAACATAAATGGTGGGATTGCGATACATAGATAGCAGTATCAAGCAGCACGAAAACTTTGTAAGATAACGAGCTTGCATAATGTGATAGATGTCATAAAGCAGCGCATTAGAAAATGGGGGAGTTAAAACCTGCATGTTATGCAAATTTGTATTTATCACGAGACCAGAGAGGAAAAAGAAACTACTTCTACAAACATCGCATTTAAGGAACAATATGGTACACATGAAAACTTGACAAGGAGGCTACACAGTCAATGTCTTGTTAAGGTAATAAATTATATTACAGAAGAAATGAAAAGAGACAACATTAGAGAATATGAAGTTGCTTCAAACAACATTTATAAAAAGTTTAAAAAAACAAACAAACAAAACGTACAAGACTACAAGCTGGTCTACAATATTTTGAACAAGATAAAATGCAATGAAAATCGAATGCACGTTGATACAATTATTAGGACATAAAATCATAACTTCATTTAGAAAAGGTATAGCAGCGAGTCATAAAATTACTCAATCAACGATAAGTTTTTCCTGGACAAACTGTTTGCCATGAACAATGTTAGCACATCCATAAAATCTTCGACAACAAAGAATGACCACAAAATTAAAACACAACAGTTGATTCGGAAGTGTTTTAACAATATGAAGTAAAAACGAGTACACCTTTAATAGCATGCGGATATACAGATTTTATAGATCTAGTTTTCACGGACACCCAGTAGTAACTGAAACTTAGCTACTAAAATAAATGAAATAATGTGATGTGGCAACAGTTGTAAAATGTTACAAATGTCACACAGAAAAGCTGCTGAAAAAAATGGAAAAACCAAATGCAGTTTACTAGAGATGCAGAGATTGCGTAACACAAACGATATTAATCTGATACTATAATAAGGGAATTACAGGATCAGAGTGAAAAATAAACAGAGAATTACACGTGAGCGTGGAAACACATTAGATAGAGTATCGATGTATTTAAGCAAGAATAGCCAATTTCACACTAATTTTTTGATGGTAAATAATGGACTTCAGGTTCAAGAAACTAACCGGTACAGCATCTTACTCTTATCTGGCAACTGAGTTAAACTCTTCCATTGAACCAAGATACTTCGACAGTACTTAACGAGATACAAATTTATTACACTGAAACTCAGTTGTTCACATACAAGCGTCTGAACATTGTTAAAAACTACACTCTAAACTTTTACAGTGATGACTCAATGAAAAGATGCAGATCGCTGTGTGACATGCAATTTTGTCAGAATCATCTAAACTTGGCAGAATGGATGGTAACATAAGGTTGTGGTATATTTCATACTGGCATTTGGTAGACAAACATAGTCCAGGTACTGTTCCAGAGCTGGTGAAATCAATACACGAATTTCACCATTATCATCAAACGACAAAAGCTTCCGTCTGAATATAAAATACCACTGCTTGATGACGATGCATTCAAATCGAATAGCAAAAACAATGACTTAAAACAATTTAATTTGGTCGGCAATAATTTAGAAATTCCACTACAGCATAACTGGAAATATACCAAGTGCAAAAACATCTCCTTGATCGATAATGGGCCAAAAGAACATAAACTGTACGCTCAGGTTTTGGGGAATCTACGTCAGCTATTGTCTTAGCCGCTTATAAACGTAAATATAACTATGGGACAGGTACTGTTGAGTACTGGAGAGCATTGCTAGCTGCGAAAATCACTTCTATGACAGACAAAGAAGAACATGCAGGCTGGACATACTTCTTTCTGCAATATAGTAATGGCTTGACAAATGAGGGAATATCTAAAGTGAATAAAAGTATCCGACCATACGTAATCTGCGTCTTGGTACACATGTTCAAAACAGAACATCTATTACACAGTATGTTTCGACAGTATCAAACGGTATTAAAAGGTTGATGGAGTTGTTAATTCTAGGACAGCAAGGTCCCGAGACGGAAAAGAACATCATGGTAAAATTCCAAACCGTACATAACAGAATCAAGAGTGAAACTGGACTATGTTGCTGGAGGTGACTGTATCTTTTTGTTACCTAGTTACATGATTATGAAAATGGATTGTTTCGTGGATACAACAACAATTTACAGCAATCGAGTAACTTCTTTAAACTGGGGTTAAACTCTGCCATCAATACCGAGGTAACCAACAGAGTTATGTCAAGGTCTGATAAACAATGTGTAAACGTACAACAAAAAGCTGTTGATAACAAAATTTAAAACAAAGTGAGTACAAATTATGTATAAGAGAAGGACTATGATGATGATATTTCTTCGAAATACCTCGCCACTAGAGGCTATGTTGTGCATAGCACATCTGCTAATTATATCAGATTTTCTGAAGTTCGAACGACACATGGCAATTTAGAAACTAAAGAAAACAATATTGACCATAAAATAAACAAAAAAATACTTATTTCATAATCATGGCTGTGGGAGCTGCTCAATTTTCCTAATTATGACCTTTTTCAGGTATAGTTCATTGTCGTTGAAAAATTCGCGCAAGTCTTGATTGTTACTACCATAAAATCTGTACTCATTTACGTTTATCGTAAACGAAACTCTATGCCTTTTTATGATAATTCTGTTTACATTTTTACTTATTCATACGTCTTAATTCTTTACGAGTAAGTATTCGTATTAAATGAGATTTTAATGCTTTTCTAACTCCCTTAGGAAAAAGCTGAACAAGTACTGAAATTTTCATCATTGATTTACCTAGCAACATTCAATACATATTACTACTACCAAAACGTTATAGGTCTATGACAAAGCTAGATTTGAACTTCGTCATCAATGTTAGCAAAAAACCCACGATAGTTCCTAAAACCTCTGACCCTGTTGGTAGAACATAGGAGAGAAACCACTTACCACCCACAGAGGGAGGCCATGTTTCATTTTGGTGATCCTTCTTCCAACGCGATAGTATTTCGTCCTGATTTAGAACATTTTTTGTTGCTGTTTTCACGCAACTCTTAATGCAACTCATACATTGGACCAGCACCTTTCTGACTGACCTAGATCGCTTCATTTGTACACACGTGATTAAGCATTCTTTGTTTCTTTGTTTGTTTACCAATGTGTCACGAGGTTCCAAATGCATGTACTTAGCACAAGACCAGCTCCATCTGATCTGGGCTGCTTTAAAGCGCTTACGTAGCACTGTGTACAAATCAGTGCTGTTTTAATGTTTGTTCTGGTAAGAATACTGTTTGTCTGGTTGTTTATGTTTCAGTAGTCCCTGAAGCTGAATTAATGTTCTCAGTTATTAATGTTTGTTCTGTTACTAATACTGATGGAATGTGAAAAGCTCCCCTCTGTTATGCTTAACTTCCCAGTCTATTTGATTTTCCTGAACACGTTCTGGAAAAGTCCTTGGCCAGTGCTCTCATGTACAGAGAGAGAGAGATGTACATGCTATGTAAGTAAATAGAGATAGCCGGAATTTAATTATTATGTCAGTCATTCGCTTAAATTAAATTAGATCATAAACCATGGCAGATTTACTCTCAGTACACGGCTCACTTTTTAGTTTTAGTTGGTTGACAAAATCATTGTACTCCTCTCTAGTTTTGGTTACCATTCCCTGGATCCTGCTTTGAATGTGTCCTTCATTTGTCTCTTCAAATGTTTGTCAAATTCTATTTTAGTTTGTTGAAAACACAACACAAAGGTTCGATACAACTACTTTAATGGTTAGATTACAACGGACTAAAAATAGAGAAAACACACTTACTCTAGTTTCTCAACTGAATGTGGAGCCTGCAGCTGACCTTATGTGACTTATAAATGTCGGATCGCTTGCAACAGCAGAATGTTAGTACCATATATTACCACAACTTCTCCTAAAAAAGAGCTCAGTGTTTTTTCCTATGAATATTGTAAACAAATTCAAACTTGAAAAAAATCCATTTTACAGATGAATATATATTTAAAATTAGTTCCTCATTGAGGTGGAAAAGTTCTACTAAATGTAGCTAAATTGTAAGTTGTAGTTTACTTCCAGCTTCAAATATTCACAAAACACAATGTAATTCAGGAACATTATCAAATTCTCATAAAAACAAATTTGTATCTTGCCGGCATGTTTTTTATTAGACATCCACTCCTTATTTGAATGACTCCTTCTTTGTTTGGCTCATTCTGATCTTTTGGCGTCGTATCATTCAGTCAGGTGAGCTCATTTTTTGTGTATTCGTATGTATCGTAAATATCTGGTAACGTCTCTTTTGTTTGCAACAGATGTCTTCTGTTTCTTCTTTATATAGCACCATCTTGAGTTTGCACATCATACGACTTTGGAGTGCTATTTTTTCCAGTGACAACAGCTGGTTCCCAAATGTATCGTCTTCTGATACTTACTTTGTCTCTTGAAGTCAAGTTTGGAGCTCTTTAGCTGTTCAATTGCACCGTTACTTTTGCTTGTATTTTTCTTTTCATTCAGTTTCCTCTTATGCTGTTTATTTTTATAACTTGGGGACGTAGCTCTATTTTGGTTGAATGCAAAGTTGATCGAAGTCTTCAGCTCATCAGTATTTGTGCCGCAGATCCTATATAATCAGCTGGTGTGTTTCTGTACTCCAGTATCGATACATATGGGTCTTTGCAATCTCTTTTGGCCTTATTGAGGATTCCTTTGACAATTTGAAAGTTTCTTTCTGCTATGCCATTAGACCGCGGATAGTTGGGACTTGACGTAGTGTGTTTGAATCCCCAGGTTTTTGCGAACTGACCATATTCCTTTGAGGAGAACTGTGGGCCAAACTTGTCTCCTTACTTCTTGTGATTTTTCATGTCTGGCAAAGATTGACTTTGTGTGTGTGATTACAGTGCTTGCTCGTGTATTTTCTAACTTGGCAACTTCAAGATATCTGGAGCAATAGTCTATCAAGACAGTTATAATTATTCCACATAAATAAATCTGTTCCAACCATTTCCCACGTTGCAGCAGGTTGTGCAGACAATAAGGGTTCTTTTGATTTGACATTCTGTATTCTTTAGAACAATTTGATACTGTGTCTGCGATTTGTGCATTCATGCAACTCCAATACATAATGTTTCTTACTCTTTGCTTCATCTTCTCAATGCCCAAGTGAATTTTGTGTAACTACTTTAGAATTTCTTTCCGAAGGGCACATGATATTGCAATCTTCTCTCCTTTTTGAACTACTCCATATATTTCTGAAAGTTCATCTCTGCAGTTCCAGAAGTTTCTGATTTCAGAGGATACGAAATATTTACCGCTTGGCCATCCCTTTTGAATCATTTCTCGTAATTTGTCCATTTTATTGTTAAAGTTAGTTCCATTTCTAATTGCTTCTAACTGTGTATCTGCAATCTGGATATTTCATATACCATGTGCACACAGCACTCAATTTCATTATCCGTGATTTTATCAGCTCTGTCTGTCTGTCTACATGCTCTAGACAATGTATCTGCTACAATTAACTCATTTTCTGGGCACTAAGTTAAGTCAAAACTGTACTGCTAGAGTTTTAAAGCATTCTCTAAAGTCTAGGCGGTGAGAGAGACAGAATTTTCTTGAGGATTGATTCTATAGATTTGTGATCCGATTCAACTTGTACTTGACGACTCTAAGTATACTGATTAAATCTTTCGAAATTAAATAACACGGCTAGCAGTCTTGTTCTATCTGTGCATACCTTGTTTCTGCATCTGTCATGGACGATGATAAAAATGCTACGGGCTTGCCTGATTGCATCAGTACTGCTCCAAGACCTGATTTGAATGCACCACAGTTAACAACGATCGGCTTCTTGACATCGAAATATTTCAACACAGGTTCTTTGCTGAGAATATTTTTGGTATTTTCAAACACATCTTTCTGTGCGGTGCCCCAGACAAATTCAGTGTCATTTTTCAAAAGTGCTTTGATTGGTTCTGTCACTGTAAGGTAGTTGAATGTACTCAGTAATTTTTCTATTCTTTTCATATCTGTTGGACCAGGCGTTTCTGTGATTTTCTTCACTTTTCTGGGTCAGGTTTTATACCTGATGATACCAGCATGTGTCCCACGTAGCACATTTGTGTTAGTCCAAATTGGCATTTTTCTAAATTCAGTGTTAGGTTTATTTCCTGGCATCTCTTCGAAACCTTTTTCAGTTTTTCATCATGATCTTCCGTTGAAGTCCCCCAAATTATGTCATCTGATCAGTCTTCACCCTTGGTAGATCTTCAAAACACTGTGCTATCCGTTTTTGGAACACTTCTTGAGCAGATTTAATACCAAAAGGCATTCTAAGGTAATAATACCTGCCAAACGGGGTATTGAAAGTTGTTAATAACTAACTGTCCTCATCCAGAGGTATTTATCAGTAACCATGATAGGCATCTAGTTTGGAGAAAATCTTAGCTCCAGCCATCCTTGTGGTTATATCTTCAATTGTATGAAGTTGATAATGCTCTCACCTGATAGCTTGATTCAAATATCTTGGCTCTGGACAAATAAATTGGTAGCTTTCCCGATTTGGGTTTTTCAACAATTACTAATTAACCCATTCTGTTGGTTCATCTACTTTCCGTACTACATTTTCAGTTCCATCTCTTCCAAAGTTAATGTAAATGGTTCTCGTAAAGATACAGGAACTTTCTTTAATGGAGAAATGACAGGTTGCACATTTTTGTATTTTTGTTTCGGACATCACATATCTTTGAATACATTGGGAAATTCTTTCGCGACAAGATTGTCCTTTTTCTTGTTAACGTTGCACCACTTGTATTAAGTGTAAACCTTGAGATGCTTTGGACCCAAGAATCATCGGTTGGCTTGCTTTCGTGATGTAAAAATTAAGCTTTTGATTCAAATAGTTTTATTTGTATTTGCCTATGAGAGTTAGTTTGTCGCCAGTGTAGCTTGTGAGGGTCGTCTTGGTAGGTTTTACGTCAACATTGCCAATATTGATTGTCTCAAAAATGTGACGTTGAATGATATTTACTTGCGAGTCAGTATATATTTTCAATTTGACATCAGTAACATGGAGCTTCAGAGTGACGTAGCATTCTTCATCACTTATTTCAGTGTTTTCCTTTGTCATGGTTCCTACAAAAGATGTTTGTTTCTCTTCACTTAAGTATTCTTAAATACCATGAACCCGTTTTCGAATAATTCCATCCTGTAAATTTTCAAATTTGCAGTTCTTGGCAATCAGTTTAAGTTCAGTTACATATTGGTCAATGGTTTCATGCTTTTGTTAGATTCTTGTATTCAATATGTGTCTTTCTGCTTGTTCTGTTTGCGATTGCAATAGTCCTCACATGTTTTGATAAACGGATTAATTTTGTCAGCTTCATTTTCCTCAAATGTTGTAAATGTCTCTACGATCCTGACCAATGATGAATAGGAAAACACTGACGTTTCTTTGTCTTATTTATATGCAATCGCAGAATCTAAGTAAAGCTGCATAGTCTGCTTCCACCTCCTCCAAGTGTCAGCTAGATGGTGTGAATTAAAGTCCATTGTAGGTGGCTGATTGAGTTTATACTTCTTAATGGTATAGACCCAAGTTATTTCAAAATTTTCACTTCGGATACCATGTTACATTTTCCATGAAAACACAACACAAAGGTTCGATCTAATCACTTTAGTGACTGTATTACAACTGACTAAAAACAGAGACAACACACTCACTCTAGTTTCTCACGTTAATGTTATCATAAGGCTTATATAGTTACAACTGAGTGTGGAGGTTGGAGCTGACCTTATGCGACCTGTAACTGTCAGATCATTTGAAGCAACATATTGTTAATACCATATATTACCACATAGTCATATGGATTGAATGGTCCTGCCACATATTTACATAAATGGGTAATCATCATACATTTTCAGAACGCAAAAGTAGTCTTCTGATCTTCCCCAATTTTGGCAGCTTCCTAAATTAATAGTCTTTACATCGTTGGCATTGAGTGTTTATCCGTTCCATTTCGTTTGGTGAATTTGAAGTACCACAATTATAGTATATATCACCCTCATTTAAAGTAGTTGTCATGTTTCAAACTTTACGTTTGCATGGGAGTGTTTCCAGATGTATTTGGTGAGTTCTGGACCACCTGTGTGAAAAGTACTGATGTATATTAAAGTGCTCCAGTTGTAATGTCTAGGAACGGTGTTGGGTAGGGTGGGGTGCATGGTGGTAGTGAGGTTGAATGTAGTAGAAAGGAAAGTACGCCACCTACGAACGTGTTGCTATGTGTTAGCTGAACGTTTTGTGCAGATATGGCATTTTAAATCAGTCAGTTAGTTTTGTTTTAATTGTTGTACTTGGGTACAGGTTTAACTTTTAAACTTTAACTAGTGGGCCAGACCTCCCATTAGCTCTCGACTCAGGTTCTCATGTGGATGCATTAAATGTGTGAAATCACACGGAGTACATATTGCTGCATCGTGGTTGTTGGTATCTATCCCTCTCTCTCTCTCTCTCTCTCTCTCTCTCTCTCTCTCTCTCTCTCTCTCTCTCTCTCTATATATATATATATATATATATATATATATATATATATATACGTCTATTCGCATTAAGGAAACTAAAATAAATGGTTGCTTATAACAAACTTTGCAAATAAGTCATATTTCTGAACACTGTCCACTTAACCATCCATTTCTATAGGAAAACATCAAAATATCTCTCGTAACAGATGCCTATGTGAGTAACCAAGTGGTCAACATAGTCATCTTAAGGGCTTTGGATATTCCAACTGTAAATCGCACCTCTGTGTTCAATTGGTGCTCGTTGCACACGCAAAGTTGCATGGTGGCCAATGGATGCTGGAATGGCCAGGATGTTACACGTACTTTAATCAAATTAAGACACATGGGTAACGCTTCTGTAAACCTTTCTAGATTTGCAACCTTGCTCTTTCGCGTACATTTCCCGCGGTCCTTGTACATGCAATATTACATGGGCGCCAATTCAATGTCAGTGGTTCCCGTCTGAATCCCTGGCTTTATCCTACTTTAAGGTATAACCACATGCGTTACTTTCCTTTCATTTATTTTCTTCTTTTTTTTATTTAATTTTTTTGGACTATTAGCTCAAAGGTAGCTTAAACCAAGACTATCCTACTTAAATTAAGCAATAACTAGGACACAATACATAACCAAAATCATTATAGGTTATGGGTCATTTTCTCAAATAAATTGACCGGAATTCTTAGTGAAAATAACCTTTCCGAAAGAGGTCGAATCACACCTGTCTCCTTTGTTGTTTTACACAAAAGCCAAGATTATGAATTCATTAACTTTTTCTTTTCTATTTGATGTTGCTTTCTGCTAAATGCAAGCCATATTCTTCACTTGTCTGCAGGGTTCCAGGAAATATCAGAGAAAAATATCAATGATATTCTTAGAGACTATATTGGGATATTATTACATCTAAGTGGCTGAATTAGTATCGTGATACCTCAAAGATTTTTATATAGGCCCCAGAGAGTTCGTTTTTTAAACTGTTGGAATAAATGCATTAGGAGATAACAATATTTTGACACATCTGGGAATTCAAATTTAATCCGTCCACTTGAAATTAGTGGATCACATTCGTAATAACAATACACCTGTAAAAAGAAACTTTCTGTGTAGTATAGTGGAATAATATGTTGAACAAAAGCATAATGCCAGTGCATGTCATTTGGTGTGTTGATAACTTGCATATTTTAACCCACCGAAGTGTTGGGTATTCAAGTGAACCGACCTGTGTCCCCTACCCGTGTTAACTCAAACTCATCTGAGTATATAAACATGGGCCACGATACCGGTGTTGTCCTGTAGAATAAATACGTTCGAATCACCAGCCAGTAACGATATTTTAATTGTTAGATCCCTTCTACAACTACCGATAGGGGCCAGACACAATTTTGTCAGACTCAAAATATTCCTTATCTTTTCGGCATATATATATATATATATATATATATATATATATATATATATATATATATATATATATATATATATATATATATATATATATATATATATATATAACATTCTGAACGGCTGATAGAAACAAAATTTTAAACAAAACATTTAGGAAATAAATGTCGTTTATAAAGAATGACATTAAATGCACATGCACATCCTCCACCAGTGACTCTACTAGTCTTGTGCTTTAAATTATCTCTCATTCTTTAGTTTCAGGAATTCAAAGCCCAGATATACAAGATAATTTCGCAGTAGGTACGATATTCTACAGCATTATTAAATCAATATCATGTCCCTATCAAATGTTGAGTAGTATACTTTATTTTGGTGGTTTTTGTGGGTTTAGCGCCATTTTTCAGCACATGAGAGGCTATACATGGCGGCCAGTATATATGGTGGAGGAAGAACCCGGAAAAACTCCGGGAAGAACCACCGACCCACGGGAAGCTACTGGGAAGCTTTCTCACATACCCACGTTGGGCAGTATACTTTGTACTTTTACAGAAGAACACTAAACAATACAAATTATATCTTGAGTATATGCTTTGCAACATACAAGAAACAAATGTTACTTTAGGGAATTTTCTATTCATGGATATATATCTATCTTGATAAACAAATGGGTTATGTTAATTATTAATTTACTTTAACAATGCCCAATATCGTATAAGCTGTAGACACACCAGATGTGTGTTTGATTGAAATACAACGTCTTTGTCCACCATTCATTGAAAGGTGATTAACGGAGGAAGGAAAAGGCGATGTAAAGTATATTTTCTTGTTACTTGTTATCAAAACGCGATGTAAAGGAAAAGGCGATGTAAAGTATATGTTCCTGTTACTTATTATCAAAACGCGATGTAAAGTATATGTTCCTGGTGCTTATTATCAAAACTGGTTTCAGTTTTGTTAAATACGTAGACAGCAGATGTGTGATTTGTTGAAATACAACGTAAACGTGCATCCGTTGTTTTTCTTGATCCCTTATTCGCCGTCAATTAATGGGGGAAGGAAGGCACGATGTAAAGAAAGTGTTCCTGTTACTGATTACCACAATTTGTTCATATTTTCATATTTTAAAAAAAAATGACTGAGAAATATCATAATTTAAGCCATTCTTTAGAAAGGAATGTTTCTGCACCAGCAGATCTTACGCAGCAATTAAAATGTGCCATTCCGGGTTCAACTCAAAATATAACTACTTAGAAATACCACCTATTCATTTTAGTATTATTGTAAACAGGCATACAATTTTATGTAAGGTGTTTACACTTTAAAAAGTGCCATAAATGCCTTTAAAAATGTATATATGAATTAGGCGATTGTCTCAGGTGCATAAATGTCCGTCAAGCTCATGTGCGAATAATCAGCACCGGAACCAGATTTGAGTGGAGTTCCGATGAGGTGTTTCAAAAATATTTTATTCTTTGTCTTGCTGGCTAGATATAATTTTCCTAATTATTTGGTTTGCCTTTCGAGAAAATAATTTAATATGTGTCTGAAATGGTTCCAATTGCATTGAAAATTAAATAAACTTTGTTCTTCGCCACTAGAATTATTTAATTCGCGGAGAAAAATACGAAAGTAATTTTGATCGCAAAGGAAAAAAAAGTTGATTTGTGAAGTAAATAATCTTTGTGTCAACGATGATTTTTATCCGCGGAAAAATATGTTTCCTCTGCGAACAAATAATTTTGTTCTCATCGGAAATACTTTTCTCCGCGACGAAAATAATAATCCTATATGGGTAAAAACAAAATCTTCGAGACGGAAATATAGTTTAAGCTCAAAAATTAAATTAATGTTGCGTACAAATTAAATTATTTTGAATGAGAGAAATCTTTTTTTTTTTTTTTTTTAATGATTTTTACTTTTACTGGGAAAGAACTAATTTATACTGCGGAAAAAATGCCGTGTGGTCGCATATAAAATATTTTTGTCGCAAACGTTTTATTTTGGGTGTTCCAGGTTATACCAATTTTATGTTTTCTCTCAATTTTGGGGGGTGGGTGGGGTGTCGTGTGATAGAATTATTTGCTAAAACTTAGTGATTGGCGACATGTACTGTGTTAAAAGGGAAATATTCTAGTCAGTATGTTACAGCCAGTAGAGTAAACATTCTAGTCAGTATGTTACAGCCAGTAGAGAAAACATTCTAGTCAGTATGTTACAGCCAGTAGAGTAAACATTCTAGTCAGTATGTTACAGCCAGTAAAGTAAACGTTCTAGTCAGCATGTTACAGCCAGTAGAGTAAACATTCTAGTCAGTATGTTACAGCCAGTAGATACCATCATTGTTGTCTGTGTGATATGTGTCACTCTATTTACATTTCATGAATGTATATACCGCAGCGTTTTCATTTCCTTTTCAAACGTTTTCCTGTGGAAACAGGTATAGAAAATGGATTAGACTAAAGGTTACTATAGCGTACAGAGGGAGATTTCTGTTACATATAATATTTTATTATATACTCATTGTTTTCTCCATTAACTTTGCATTGTCAGAATCGTGCAGACTTTCTCCATACTGCACGGCTTCATCCTGCACGACACGTGTGTCTAAAAATAGTATCACGTGTTAGGAACTACTTTTTATTGTAATCAAGCAATGTACGCAAATGTGGCAGACACCGGAGCTTTTGCTTTATTAGATTTGTCTGTGGATGAACTAAACAAGCTGTTTGAGAGTTGAGATGATAAAGCTGACGATGTGGATGAATTCATTGAGTCACAAAAGAATCTTTCAACCAAGCAAGTCACTGAACGTGATATTCACAATGTCGTGGCTTTATGACAACAAACGTGAGACATGCAGTATTGAAGATATCATTCTGATCATTTAAACACTTATTTAGCCGATGGTTCAGACTATGAACCGTGCTCTCTAGAGTCTATAAAAAAACAGCATAAAAAGGCATCTTATGACCAAATGATATTCTGTTTTTCTCAGAGACCGTCAATTTTACAAGTCAGTCCAAGCACTAAATTTGAAAAAATACAACTAAAGAAATATAAATATGTCATCTATAGCTGGTAATAAGAATAGCAATAAATGTACTTAACTTTCTGCATCTTGAATTTCTTCAAAATGAACTTTCTGATCCACGGCGCGAAATTTCACTGCAATCTAGACTACATTCCCAACAGAAATCACATTACAAAGGAGAATTTACTGCACTCCAAAACGAAATGAATTTGATATTCCCTAACAAAAATATTTAATCCTGCATCTTCTTGAGAATTTCAATTAAAAGAATTTCATATTTTGTCCACCTTATGATTCCAAACTATCAATGGCAGGACAGTAACACATGTGTAAGCTAGCTTGCTGTCGAGGCCAGTCCCTCTAGCTACATGTACATCGTACGTAATAGACCCAGCTAATAACGCAAGTTCATCACAATTAAAAGAGCAGAATTTAGTTGAATCGACAGAAAAACAAAATCACTCCATTCCAGATCAACTGGGAAAGTTGTTACAAGGCGCAGTCATTCACAATATGACTCAAAATTTCAATTTTAAGTAGACCAAAATCAGATTTCTCCATACTGCACGGCTTAATACTGCACGACACGTGTGTCTAAAAATAGTGTCGCGTGTTAGGAACTACTTTTGATTATAAACAAACAATGTACGCTCATGTAGCAGACACCGGACTTTTGCTTTATTAGATTTATCTGTGGATGAACTAAGCCAGCTGCTTGAGTCTTTTGAAAGTAGAGATGATAAAGCTGACCATGTGGATGAGCCCATTAAGTCACAAAAGAAACTTTCAATCAAGCAAGCGACTGAACTTGATATTCGCAATGTCTAGCGGTGTTTTTATGACAACAAACGTGAGACATGCATTATTGAAAATATAATTCTGATCATTTAAAAACTTATTTAGCTTATTGTTCAGACTATGAACCGTGCTCTCTAGCGTCTATAAAGAATGGCATAGAAATGTATTTTAAGGCCAAAAGATATTCCGTCTCTCTCCGAGACTGCCCATTTTACATGTCAGTTCAAACACGAAGTTCGAAAAAAATTACAAGTAACGAATACGTATTTTGGTATAAAAGCAAGTGCCTCGGAGCCAATAAGCCAAGATAACGAAGAAGCCTTATTTTCCGCTGGCGAAATGGGCTCTCACCCCCAAGCCGCTTTGCAATTTTCCTGTCTTAATTTTTTGAGAAAATGTTTGGATTTATAGTACAAGTCATATAGGTCATGAAGCTGGGGTCCCTCCAACAAAGATCACGCAAGTGACAGTACATACAAATATGTTATCTATAGTTAGTAATAAAAATGGTAATAAATGTACTTAACTTTCTGCATCTTGAATTTCTTCAAAATGTACTATCTTATCCACCGCGCGAAACTGCACTGCAATCTTTAGACAACATTTCCAAGAGAAATCACATTCCAAAAGAGAATCTACTGCACTCCAAAACGAAATGAATTTGATATTCCCTAACAAAAAATATTTAATCCTGCATCTTCTTGAGAATTTCAATTAAAAGAATTTCATATTTTGTCCACCTTATGATTCCAAACTATCAGTGGTAGAACAGAAACACATGTGCAACTTGCTGTCAAGACCAGTCCCTCCAGCTACGTGTACATCGTACGTAATCGACCCAAATAATAAAGCAAGCCCCAACAACTAAAAAAGCAGAATTTAGTTGGATCGACATAAAAACAAAATGCCTCCATTCAAGACCAACTGGGAAAGTTGTTCCAAGGCGCAGTCATTCACAATATTACTCTAAATTTCAATTTTAAGTAGACCAAAATCAGATTTCTTTTTGAAACGAATGACCGAGCGCGCGGTACACTACCAAGTTCAAAGGTCGCTGGGCGGTACCATGTGCGCATGAATACTGTTACTGTGTATTGGTTTAACTACGGTTGTGTATTTACTTTGGAATCTAGCAGAAGCTCAATTACTTTGTTTCTTGTAGTGTGTCCCTTTTTTTCAGCCTTAGGTAGAAAAGCAAACGAGTATATAAAAAGGTTACTACATTTGTATTTGAAAATATGACGTTTTGCAGTATAGCTCAAATAAACTCGTTCATATTTTCCCATACAAATGCAGTAACCTATAAGTACAAAAGAAATTGATATCCAATTGATAAAGATATAATAACAGGATTTTATAAAAGTGATGATCAAAGAACAAAAAACAAATCAAACAAACAAACAAACAAAAAAAAAGAAAAAAAATTAAAATAAACCAACAGGAAATTAAGAAAGAGGAGAATAAATAACGAAATCTGTAAAAATATTATAAAGAACAGAAAAGATTAAAGGATCATTTCGCAGCAATCCATAGATGAAAACGCAGATCTATGATTTTATGAAACGAAATTTGATTTTATTTTAGGATAAGTTGATTGTCGGTAGGATAATCGATATAAGCGTTTAAGATACAAAATGAACTAGTATTAAACGAAGTGGTCTGACGTTCCCTTACTGGTCATTTAGACATTGGTTTTAAAAAAAATGACAAATTTATAGAGAATCGATCTGAAAGAATCTTTTCTTTAGATTTAAAAGAAAATGATTAACTTTCAATCTTCAGTAATTTTGCCTTAAACTTTCAATAGGAAAAATAACATCCGGACAGTATAGTCTCATATCTAATCAGGTCCCTTGCGTGTTTGTCTCAAGACTTTTACAAATATTAGTCTTGGTTGCTTAACGTAATCAACCAGCAAATTTTCCGGCACTGGAAAGTCAAATTAATTTACAAGGACGCCATATTTAGGACAAAGATAAAAATCTAAGTTAGGACCAATTAAGGTAATAGCTAAAGACAATTTTATGATGCCACCAAATCTATAAGTCATTGAGGCGTGTAATAGACACTTAATTACAGCAACATAACGTGATGCCATTTTAGAACTACTTTATGACGGCTGCCTATTTACAGCCAGAAAATTGAAGCGTACTCTAATAATTTCCTCTTCTACCTGTGATATTGTGATATAGTGCCATGCGGTAATTGATACCTGAATTTCATTAACTGTCTCACGAGATGAACGGAAGGAACGTTATAAGACCCAACTTCATTAAATAGGCAGGTAGCGTGAGTGGCTAATTTAGTTGTATTAGTTTTCAGTTTTCCTCCTTACCTGAGCGGATGGATTTATCATACATCAAACTCAGCAATAGTTTCTGTGTCAAGCTTCGACAACGGTGTCTTGCGGAAAATAATGGGATTGTATTCGTAACGTTTGAACATATTTTATTGCTGCAAGTGGTAAAATTATACATGACAAAAGGTTTGGAAAAAAGTTCTTCAACTTATTTGTCCCTTTGCAGTAAATCAATACGAGTATGTACGGAAGAGGCGCGTATACGATCTTATAGTGGACACATACACATTAATGATTAATGAGTGAGAGAGAGAGAGAGAGAGAGAGAGAGAGAGAGAGAGAGAGAGAGAGAGAGAGAGAGAGAGAGAGAGAAAGAGAGAGAGTTTGTGGTGGTTGGTGTGGTCGGTCAGTTTTATAAAATATTTCGTATTGCTGATTATTTTAACCTTGGATAATGACAAGAATATGTACATCTGACAGAAATTACACATACAAACAAGCAGGCATTAGAGAACAGAATAATTAATCGCATTAGCGATTATCGAACCGAAAAAGACAATATTGATCACACAAGGTATGTTTGATTAAACCTCTTCATTTTTATAACGAATTTCTGTGTCTTTCTGAAAAGAGATATTCTGTGCAATAGTGTAAAATTTGTTTCCCTAAAAATAGTAAAAACTGATGCTGACGAATTTTTTTTTTTTTTTTTTTTAATAAAACATATCTATGTTCATCACACCGTCTGCACACAAAAGCGAAATGAAAATCGTTTTCGATTTGACACCTACAGGAGCAAGCTGGATCAGGAATTAACTCAAAAGAGATAGTACTTGAGAATACTGCATTTATATCTCAATCGAGCTAATCAAACAGAAGCCAACCTATTGTAGCAAGCTCAATAGGAAGGGGCTGAGATAATATATGTTGTTGTGGCTCCTTGGAACGTTTTTTTTTTAGCTGGACACTTTCTTGTAGGTAATGGTAACTCGTTCCAAATGCTTGTCATAGATGGGAAATAAGAAGTTTAAAATAATGAAGCTCGATAATGAAGCTGAAGAAGGGTGTAATAATTTCATATATTATATAGGTAGCTATTTCATGTACGGTAGGAGTAAATTAGTTAAGTACCCTAGGTAAGGCTTATTGATAATTTTATTTTAAAAAATGCATACATTCTCTCTGCAAGAATTGGTCAAACTATTTTAGAATGAAGTACTTCCCTGCTAGCATATTGTAGAAAGCAGGAAACTAGTCTAGCTGTCTAATTTTGTATTTGTTCCAATAAATAAACAAAGTAGGTGATGACCACTATTCAGATCCATTTTCTAGTATTGGTCAAACGTAAGTTGAGAAAATTATTAAGATTTTCTGAGGATAGAGTATCCGTTAATGTTTTTACGGTGATTGACACTTTATGATGCAGATTCGACAATAGTATTAATATATTATTATAAATACTCTTTGATCATGATCTATTGGAAGCTAAAGTAACTCCCAAATGACAGTATGATGAAACAAACTTAATTTTATCTCCTCAGAATTCATGTTCAGTGAAATAGTTCATCTCCCGGATTACAATTTGCCATCCAGCGATTCGCCATCATTTACACACTTTGGATGAATACTGGGTCATAATATATAGCTTGAGGCGAGGAGTCATCTGCAAATAAGTGTGTTCGTAAGAGATTTGGACAGCAATATCACTTATATAGAGATGAAATAGGAACGGACGAAGAACCCTCCCTAGGGAATACCGACTGTTGGTTGTCCTTCACTTGAAAATTCGTTGCCTACCATGGCTCGTTGAGTTCTGAAGGTTGTGTAATCTTTTAATGAAGCCAATAAGTTCTCTCAATTCCAAAATATTTTTGAGCAACAAACCTCTATGCTACACTTTATCAAAGACGTTGTAAATATCACAGAAAATGTGTATATTGCATTACATATCGAATAGTAAATATCAAAAAGCTGCAATGTGCCTGAGTAACCTAGCATAATGATATCAATAGAGAAAGCAATGGTCATGAAAATAATCAGAGATGTAGTAAAAGATTATTCTTTCAGATACTACCTGATGTTGCTGATGAGAAACACGGGTCTGTAATTTTAAACTATCGATTTGTTCCCATTTTTCAAAAGTGGTACAACGTTTGCGAGCTTCTATAGATTTGTAAATTTATTAGAGTGCAACAATATGTTCAATAAATGTAATAATGGTCCGCAAATAGAAAGTCTGGTATTCTTCAATAAAATGTTACTAATAGTGTCCTGTCTAGAGGTTTTGTTATTTTGAAGTGATCATATAACATCCACGATCCGACTTGGTTGTATTTCAAGGCTATCAAATTTCAGAAGTGCAGTATGCTCAATTTCTAGCGTTTCTCTTTTATAGAGGAAGAGATAGTACAAATATAATCATTCAGTAAGTTTGCTTTTTCGTGATTTGAACATACAAATTCATAATCGGTCTTTTTAAACGGGGAATTATCGATGAACCATTAAATTATTTTGCAATTATTTTCACCAAATTCCGGTAATATTTCGAATTTGTTTTGTAACTTTTAGATAAGTGAACGTGTAAATTATTATAGAAGTGTGCTTTGGCTACCATTTTCAAATTATTGACATTGTACTCTAGGATATGATCTGGATTATTGGATTTATCACAGTTTGTATCTAATCCTGATAGCACATCTCAGGTTTGAGTCAAACCCTATTTTGTCACTGTTTGAGCTGGAATACACTGATGGGAAAATTTACTAATTATACTGTTCAACAGATCACCGGATTCATCAATACTGTCGCATGAATTAAGGGATTCTTTCTAGTTATAAGTACTGACAAGCTGATTGAGCAGGTCAAAATTACCCTTTTGTAAAACTATACTTTCCTTTGAAAAGAATTTATTAAATCATAGTTATTTTAGAATGTCAAGAATGTGGCTGTATTTAATTTAATATTCTGGTCCACAGTCAGTGTGACGGATTCAACGATCTCATAGCTTTCTGATAATATAAGGGGGTAGAGTTTGGTAGCCGAGTCAGGAGTTATACGAAATGGTTCATAGATAGTTTTGACCAACTTACTTTGTACAAAAATCTCGTGCAAGTGGTTCTTATGTGCATTGAGAAGGTCAACGTTTAGATCACATGTGATAAAGTATGCAGTGAGTAATATCACTAACAGATTTGACAGAGGTGAAACAAGTTTGGCAGAATCACTATTTACGTTTTTGTGGTCGATAAACAGTACATAATACAATTCCATTGTTTTGGAAGACGAGTTGTAGCCAAATCATTTCGTAATTTAAGAATTTAAACTCACGTCTTTGCTTGCAATGTTATGTATTCGTTAACAATAATAGCAACATCACCTAATAATTGATTTCTGTAATTTCAAAAGGTTTTATAATCCTCCAGTTCTTGCATTTCTTTGCCGAACAGTATTAACAATGTAGGTATCAATAAAACAAAAAATGGTATATTCTGATAGGTGTGCCGTGAGTTCTTCTGCCTTCTGCCTCGTGGTTCTAATATTCCGATGAAAGAATGAAAGTTAATTTGATTCAAACTTTGGACCAGTGTGTATGTATATATCCCAACCTGTAACAAATAGAAGAATGAGACAGATCATTTGTTATCGTGCGAAAGGATAGTTAACTTTGTAAAATGTGTTACGGAAAAGAAAGAAAATAACGTAGTTTTGTATTCAAACAGAATGATCACTTTAAAAAAGAAACATGGGATTGAAAGAAGTGCTAAAATATGCTTTAAGAGTAATTTGTTTTTTATTCTAAAAAATTTCAATCATTAGCAATTAATCTTCCAACATAATATGCAGCAAAAACTGTAAAACACGAATGTAAGAGAAGAAAATGAAAGATCAAATGATGGCCCCAAGTTTATTAATTAGAACAACAACAGCAATTTACGTACGGAAGAAAATATTAGGCCTCCATAGATTCAATTTGTCTGACACACACACACACACACACACACACACACACACACACACACACACAGAGAAATCGAGATAGATAGATAGATAGATAGATAGATAGATAGATAGATAGATAGATAGATAGATAGATAGATAGATAGATAGATAGATAGATGGATGGATACAAACGTTTGTGAAAGACCCGGGGATAAAAAACAACAAAATTTCATTTCGACCTAGAGCAAGGTCTTTCTTCAGGAGACAATAATAACAAACACACACACACACACACATACACACACAGAGAGTTGTACTCATAGTACAGTAACTATTTACATTTTGGCACAGAGAAACACAACTTTCCTGAGTAATTAAGAGGTCTAAACTAAAGGCAAAAAAGAGAGTAATATAAAAAAGAAAAACATTATTAGAAACGCAGCTATTATCTGTGAATAAGGCGGACAGTTAAATATGCAAGCTATCATTACTATAGCGTCATGTTGTGTGGCGTGACCTAGTTAACTACGTCATTGCGAGGAGGTTGCTTTTCATAGGGTAGTGGTGGATAATGTTTTGCTTTGATCTTACATCCCGGATATAACTTACACTTACAAGAAACAGAGGTATGCATGTATTTATCTTACATGGGAAGGTGGTGGAAAGAAGCAAATTTAATAATAATAAGAAGAAGAATAACAACTACTTGAAAACACCAGAAGAATAATAACAACTACTTGAAAACACTAGAAGAATAATAACAACTACTTGAAAACACCAGAAGAATAATAACAACTACTTGAAAACACTAGAAGAATAATAATAACAACTACTTGAAAACACTAGAAGAATAATAACAACTACTTGGAAACACTAGAAGAATAATAACAACTACTTGAAAACACTAGAAGGATAATAAGAACTACTTGGAAATACAAGAAGAATAATAACAACTACTTGAAAACACTAGAAGAATAATAACAACTACTTGGAAATACTAGAAGAATAATAACAACTACTTGAAACACTAGAAGAATAATAACAACTACTTGGAAACACTAGAAAAAGAATAATAACAACTACCTGAAAACTCTAGAAGAATAATAACAACTACTTGAAAACACTAGAGGGAGGGCGAAGCTGAGCATACTAACAGGAATAGAGCACTTTTAGACTATGGATTTTCTTTGAAGTCAAATTAGCCGTGTGTTCACATCTGCAGTATTCAATATTTCTCTTTATGGCATCGTTCATTGTCAATCCATCTTTGATTTGACTCAGTCGACAGCATTTTAAGCTACTGGACACTCTAGAGTGTCCGGGTGAGTTGAAATGGTCGGCGAGTTTTGCGTTGGCCTTGTTTCTGATATGGCTTGTGTAATTTTACATCCTTTGTATAATGTCAGCTGCTTCGGTCAATGGCTTTAGCTTTGTATTTGAGCAGACTGATCTATAGTTTTGTTCCTGTATTCCCTTCATTTTAAGTGCCCTCAGAGTTTCCTAAATCTTTTGTCAAGCGTTACCGTGTTTGGACACACACACACACACACACACACAGATATAAATATATATATATATATATATATATATATATATATATATATATATATATATATATATATATATATATATAATATGTATTGTATGTACTCTGTATCATTGATATACCAAGAGATGTATAAATGTTTCATTCAAAGGAAAGGAGGCTTGCCGAGTTTCCTTTTAATGAAAAGTTATACAACGAGTGGTATATCAAAGATACAGCGTACGTAATATACATATATTTTACTTATATCACATACAAATACACATACTTGCATTTCCAACGGAGTTAAGATTGACTGCAGGAAACTGTGTATTGACGGAGTGAGTGAACTCTTCACATCCCTGCCCAGTGTGTCCGCTTCAAAATGTAGGTATGTACCTATTGCGGCTATTCACAATTTTCTTTGCAAATTGATAAGTTGCTTCTTTTTTTTTTTTAGCTTCTATTTTCATTCATATTGATTAAATAAATATAAGACACACTTATGATTTAAACATGAAAGATAGTTTAGGTGAAGAAAGTAGAGTACTACAAACACAGCATTGTTAGCTTCTTGAACTCGGAACGCGCAGCCATTCAGTCACCATCGAGTGTGTTAAAACGAGTGCGGAATATAGACAAAGCTAAATGACCAGCCAACAAGAGGTAATTCAACATTTAAATTTATTTACAGTTGATCTAAGTCATTATTATGCTTTAATTAACATTGCTACCTACCATAAGATTGTTTTTATCCTCCATTGCTCTCTTTCCCCTTTCTGTTGGTCGGTTTATCTGTAAATTTTACCATCATTCATAGGTCCAGAGACATCGTCGCATTACAGGCGAAAATCTGCTACGCTCTTTTTTTCACGGATTTTCGTCCGTAGCTTACGACGATGGTCCAGAGAGAGAGAGAGCTAGCTGTGGGGTGGGGGTTTGTGGAGACTTAGCATCAGATTTTTTGTTGTCCATAACTATGTTTCTCTGTTGATCGACTAGTCTGCTACCTGACCAACAAACAGAGAGAGAGAGAGAGAGAGAGAGAGAGAGAGAGAGAGAGAGAGAGAGAGAGAGAGAGAGAGAGAGCGGCCTTCGGACAATTAAATATTTTAAATAATGTTTTTTGAACCCTAATATAGGTTTAAAAAAAACAAAACAACAACAACAACAAAAAAACAACAAAAAACATTAACAAGACTACAGTATGTTGCCTCCTAACCAAGAAATTTACCTTACAGTTTCGACAGGATATTGCAACTTTTTATCATTGGTGTTGTGAACATTGTAGATAAATCCCATGAAAGTGTAAGCATACCATTACGACGACCCATGTTCTTGGAGGTAACTTGGTGTAAGCTCAGGTTCAAGGGTTTCATCCAGCTCAAATTCTTTTCTCTCTCTCTCTATCTCTAACTCTCTCCATAGATTTCGACGTATGTGTGTCCCTTAGGCATGAGAGAGAGAGAGAGAGAGAGAGAGAGAGAGAGAGAGAGAGAGGAAAGCAGAGGAGATTTCAATTAAATTGTGTACCATGTTTAATTCATTTAGAAAACGGGGATTTTTAATATTTGTTTTCGTTACTTTCTTAAGTCATTAGTGATTACTAAGTGGAAATTCATCACTGATCTAGTGAGTATAAAAGCAATAACCACTGTTGAAACTATGTTATATAAGGGTATTCATGCAGTATTGGTATATCAAATAAGGGTATTCATGCAGTATTGATATATCAAATAAGGGTATTCATGCAGTATTGGTAAATCAAATAAAGTTATTCATTCAGTATTGGTATTTCAAATAAGGGTATTAATGCAGTATTGGTATATCAAATAAGGGTATTCATGCAGTATTGGTATATCAAATAAGGGTATTCATGCAGTATTGGTATATCAAATAAGGGTATTCATGCAGTATTGGTATATCAAATAAGGGTATTCATGCAGCATTGGTATATCAAATTGCTTTATACCAACACTTTAAAAGTCACATTATTTTAAATGTATGTGATATATATATATATATATATATATATATATATATATATATATATATATATATATATATATATATATATATATATATATATATATATATATATATAAATTTCTCCTTTCAGAGCAAAGAAAAAAATATATCTTCACTCTCTACTCCCTTGCATTTCTTGTGGTTTTTCTCTGTCTGCATTATTTTTTCAAATGGCTATATTTTCCTTATCATAAAACGTATATGCTAGCCAAACAGTAATTCGAAAGTTCTTCTACCATAGTTATAATTTCTTGTTGTTGTAAACCCTGAAATGTGTTTATTTTGTGAAAAATTTTAAAATCTTAATTGCCAGCTCAGAAATATCTTGATTCATTATGCCAACTGTTTTCATAAGTTTGAGAAAGCAGCAAGTATATTGCATACTTTTTAGAAAAGCTACAATGCATTGATTCTTTTAGAGGTTTCGTGTGCACTTAGATTTGACTATGCAAGGTTTTGTACTTTTCAGAGAACCTCTTCCACTGCAAGCGCGTTTATCCACATGTTCATTTTCTTTTTTTGGGGGGTGGGGAGTGGGGGTTGTTTTCCTTTTTCGTCGCGCTATACAGTTCACCTATGCATACCTTTCAATACGCCTTGCAGTAGTTTCGTACTTTTTGTAACATGTGTTTTGGAGTTCATTATTGGAAAAAAGTAAGACAAATGGGATTCTCAAGCAAGGTTTTCTAAGCTTTTGTCGTGTACTCATCTTATTTATATGTAAATCTGTGATATTTCTGACGCTTGTTAAGTGCATATATATATATATATATATATATATATATATATATATATATATATATATATATATATATATATATAGAGAGAGAGAGAGAGAGAGAGAGAGAGAGAGAGAGAGAGAGAGAGAGAGAGAGTGTTAGAGATATACATCAAACAGGGCGGAAAGTGTTATCCCTGGATTATACAGGAGAATTAACATTAACAGAATTTTTAAATACGAATAAATAATATTATCATACAGGTTAGAGAATTTGAATTCGTACTCTACGGAGTATTCGAAACCGGATCCGCAGGTTACGGCACCCATCGCCTTGCCTGTAAGCACCAACCCCTATACCATCTCGAGCATGCACACATCACCAAAAAATGATGCTACAAAGTCGGTAGTATAGGCATTCGTGCGAACCCGCATGCAAACGTCACATAAGGGTCATTAGGTGCAAACAAGGTCAAGTTACCAATTTTGAATCACGTGAGTGAGGGACTTTCGTTGTGAGTTGTTTTTGTTTTTGTTGTTGTTGTTTTTAATTTGTACTCTTTTAATAAATTAGCCAATGGGAGGAGGACATAACATGTCCATATAATTAATTGGATTTAGATTTTCATTAATATACATAATGTCCGAATAATTAATTAATTTGATTTAGATTTTTATGATCATACATAAAATGTCCGAATAATTAATCAGATTTAGATTTTTATTATTATACATAAATGTCCGAATAATTAATTTGATTTATATTTTTGTATTAGATATAAAATGTCCGAAAAATTAATTTGATTTAGATTTTTATTATCATACATAAAATGTCCAAATAATTAATTTGATTTAGACTTTTTTATTATATATAAAATGTCCGAATAACTAATTTGATTTAGATTTTCAATATTATACATAAATGTCCGAATAATTAATTTGATTTAGATTTTTATTATTTTACGTATATTCAGTTTTCAAGTTTAGCTTACAGGATTATAAGTTATATTTAATTAATATGCATTAAAATTTAACTTACATTCAGTGACGTAGATGTTTCCATATGTAATCTTAGAAATATTTTCTAAGTTAGTAAGTAGTGTCATCTTCAAAACTGTAAATGCAAAGATGTATATAATAAAAACATGTGAATGCTGCTCGTTTTTGTGAACACGTAGCATTTTCTTTTCTAATTTACAAAATAGTATGCTTTTGGAAATTATTAAGCTGTAACATACATAATCAAAATGACGTCTTTTACGTCAACAAAACGAGTTATCGATCACAATGTGTTAACTTAATTATGTAGACAGGACGACAAATGTAAATACTTAGGTATATATTGTGTCAGCTTGTCGATATATCGATATGAATGTAGATACTTAGGTTGTTATATTGTGTCAACATGTAGATATTTCGATATAAATGTATCAATTTGTCATCATGTTTACTGAGTCATGTCAACATATTGCAATTATTAACTCATCTTGTTGACGTAAATGTCGTCGTCTTGATCATGCATGCTATAAAAATAACTGGACATGACGACAGAAGCTTCATACTTCCATATATGCTAAATGAGTGCTTCATACTTCCATATGCTAAATGAGTGCTTCATACTTCCATATGCTAAATGAGTGCTTCATACTTCCATATGCTAAATGAGTGCTTCATGCTTCCATATGCTAAATGAGTGCTTCATACTTCCATATGCTAAATGAGTGCTTCATACTTCCATATGCTAAATGAGTGCTTCATACTTCCATATGCTAAATGAGCGCTTAATACTTTCATATGATAAATGAGTGCTTCATACTTCCATATGCTAAATGAGTGCTTCATACTTCCATATGCTAAATGAGTGCTTCATACTTCCATATGCTAAATGAGTGCTTCAAACTTCCATATGCTAAATGAGTGCTTCATACTTCCCTATGCTAAATTAGTGCTTAATACTTCCATATATGCTAAATGAGTGCTTCATGTAGATTAATACTTTCATATGCTAAATGAGTGCTTCATATAGATTAATACTTTCATATATGCTAAATGAGTGCTTCATATAGATTAATACTTTCATATATGCTAAATGAGTGCTTCATATAGATTAATACTTTCATATATGCTAAATGAGTGCTTCATATAGCTCAATACTTCCATATATGCTAAATGAGTGCTTCATGTAGATTAATACTTTCATATATGCTAAATGAGTGCTTCATATAGCTCAATACTTCCATATATGCTAAATGAGTGCTTCATATAGATTAATACTTTCATATCTGCTAAATGAGTGCTTCATATTGCTTCATACTTCCATATGCTAAATGAGTGCTTCATATAGATTAATACTCCATATACTAAATGAGTGCTTCATATAGATTAATACTTTCATATATGCTAAATGAGTGCTTCATATAGCTTAATACTTCCATATATGCTAAATGAGTGCTTCATATAGATTAATACTTCCATATACTAAATGAGTGCTTCATATAGATTAATACTTTCATATATGCTAAATGAGTGCTTCATATAGATTAATACTTCCATATGCTAAATGAGTGCTTCATAAAGCTTAATACTTCCATATATGCTAAATGAGTGCTTCATATAGATTAAAACTTTCACATATGCTAAATGAGTGATTCATATAGATTAATACTTCCATATACTAAATGAGTGCTTCAATTAGATTAATACTTTCATATGCTAAATGAGTGCTTCATATAGCTTAATACTTTCATATGCTAAATGAGTGCTTCATATAGATTAATACTTTCATATATGCTAAATGAGTGCTTCATATAGATTAATACTTTCACATATGCTAAATGAGTGCTTCAATTAGATTAATACTTTCATATATGCTAAATGAGTGCTTCATATAGCTCAATACTTCCATATATGCTAAATGAGTGCTTCATGTAGATTAATACTTTCATATATGCTAAATGAGTGCTTCATATAGCTCAATACTTCCATATATGCTAAATGAGTGCTTCATATAGATTAATACTTTCATATCTGCTAAATGAGTGCTTCATATTGCTTCATACTTCCATATGCTAAATGAGTGCTTCATATAGATTAATACTCCATATACTAAATGAGTGCTTCATATAGATTAATACTTTCATATATGCTAAATGAGTGCTTCATATAGCCTAATACTTCCATATATGCTAAATGAGTGCTTCATATAGATTAATACTTCCATATACTAAATGAGTGCTTCATATAGATTAATACTTTCATATATGCTAAATGAGTGCTTCATATAGATTAATACTTCCATATGCTAAATGAGTGCTTCATAAAGCTTAATACTTCCATATATGCTAAATGAGTGCTTCATATAGATTAAAACTTTCACATATGCTAAATGAGTGATTCATATAGATTAATACTTCCATATACTAAATGAGTCCTTCAATTAGATTAATACTTTCATATGCTAAATGAGTGCTTCATATAGCTTAATACTTTCATATGCTAAATGAGTGCTTCATATAGATTAATACTTTCATATATGCTAAATGAGTGCTTCATATAGATTAATACTTTCACATATGCTAAATGAGTGCTTCATATAGCTTAATACTTTCATATGCTAAATGAGTGCTTCATATAGCTTAATACTTTCACATATGCTAAATGAGTGCTTCATATAGATTAATACTTCCATATGCTAAATGAGTGCTTCAATTAGATTAATACTTTCATATATGCTAAATGAGTGCTTCATATAGATTAATACTTCCATATGCTAAATGAGTGCTTCATATAGATTAATACTTCCATATGCTAAATGAGTGCTTCATATAGATTAATATTTTCATATATGCTAAATGAGTGCTTCATATAGCTTAATACTTTCACATATGCTAAATGAGTGCTTCATATAGATTAATACTTCCATATGCTAAATGAGTGCTTCAATTAGATTAATACTTTCATATATGCTAAATGAGTTCTTCATATTGCTTCATACTTCCATATGCTAAATGAGTGCTTCATATAGATTAATACTTTCATATATGCTAAATGAGTGCTTCATATAGATTAATACTTCCATATGCTAAATGAGTGCTTCATATAGATTAATACTTCCATATGCTAAATGAGTGCTTCATATAGATTAATACTTCCATATGCTAAATGAGTGCTTCATATAGATTAATACTTCCATATGCTAAATGAGTGCTTCATATAGATTAATACTTCCAATGCTAAATGAGTGCTTCATATAGATTAATACTTCCATATGCTAAATGAGTGCTTCATATAGCTTAATACTTCCATATGCTAAATGAGTGCTTCATATAGATTAATACTTCCATATGCTAAATGAGTGCTTCATATAGATTAATACTTCCATATGCTAAATGAGTGCTTCATATAGCTTAATACTTCCATATGCTAAATGAGTGCTTCATATAGATTAATACTTTCATATGCTAAATGAGTGCTTCATATAGATTAATACTTTCATATATGCTAAATGAGTGCTTCATATAGCTTAATGCTTCCATATCTGCTAAATGAGTGCTTCATATAGCGAAACAAGTTTCAACCGTTACTTTTTTGCGGGAAAGTTGCGAAGAGAATGATAGATAAAACAGAACAGACGTACATTCTATAAGCAATTGAACCCTTCTCTAAACATCAGCTCTCAAGATGGGATAGATCACGACGAAAAGACGTACAATTCTGTCATTAACTGGGCCCTTCTCTAAACGTCAGCTCTCAAGATGGGATAAATCACGTGCAGAGCATTTTGAAAATAGAAGTTATAAGACATAGAGAGACGCATTAAATAGGTCTGAGGTAGATATTTAAGACATATAGAGACGCATTAAATAGGTCTGAGGTAGATATTTAAGACATATAGAGAGGCATTAAATAGGTCTGAGGTAGATATTTAAGACACATAGAGACGCATTAAATAGGTCTGAGGTAGATATTTAAGACATATAGAGAGGCATTAAATAGGTCTGAGGTAGATATTTAAGACATATAGAGAGGCATTAAATAGGTCTGAGGTAGATATTTAAGACCTTGCTGGAAAAAAAAGATGCAAATTGGTATACTGTCAATTGATATGAATCTCTCTGTAGGAACATAAACAGATTTTCTATGAAATTTTATAAATATGGAATCCAATGCAAACATCAAGAAAGAGTGATAGTTCAGTTATTCTCAGTGATAAGACACAATGGTATTTTCAATGTCCTTCTTTAAATAATCTGAATATTCAAATGATTTTATCAATATTTTTGTAACGATATTTTTAGCTCTTCTCGTGGTTTGTGTAAAAGGTTCTGGGATAATAGTTTTCTGAAAAAGTTCATAAATAGAATGAAAGAGAACCATTATATTTTATGTTTCTGTTCTCAACATCAAAGGGCAAACTAATCAAATTCACTGTTTTCTTCTAACTAAAGAGTCGATATTTCAGTTCCTGTCCAAAAAATTTCCATTTTTGATCCTAATTAGATTACAAAATGCCATGGTGTCTCGTCTTTCCGCAAAAAGGAAAATCATATAATATCATACACATCTTGCATTTCACTTAAGCAAATTCAAGTTGGAACATACATCACTTATAGATGAAAACGTATAGCTTTCCAAATGTTTTACGAGGCAGTTGTTATATATATATATATATATATATATATATATATATATATATATATATATATATATATATATATATATATATAACATTTAACAGGAAATCAGTCAAGTTTTCACACTTTAGTCCTTCAAGCGCTTTCGCATCATCGTCATGGATGCCGTTCAGGGAGTTACATTACAGTTTCAAAGTATTTTTTTATATAAATAATTTGACGTCATTGTTATATCAATTACGTAATGTATGCGTATGGACATGTTAAGTTCATTCATATGTAATGGATATATATAATTATATATATATATATATATATATATATATATATATATATATATATATATATATATATATATTCTCGTCGTTAAGTAATTACCTTGATTACCGGTGTACAGGTGTATTGTGTAAGTTAACGTTTAGCTAAGCGAAAGAACTGATTATTTAGATGGATGATTTGCTGCTAGCATGTTTTCTTTTTTGCATAGAATCTTAAAGAACGAAAAGAAACGCTAACAGCCGTTACTATTGGCATCTCCGATTGCAATTTATTTGGACTACGGAGCAAATGTCTGTAAGGTATTCTTGTGCTTTGCATCAATTATGTCAATTTCAATTACCAAAATTGTCAACAAAACAATTGCGCACTTTTAGATTGGATTTTAGGCAACTTTATTGTTATATATTTTCATTTAGCTAATGGTCGATTCAAAAGTGAAAATATAGTTTACTCATATTGATATACTCGAAATAATTCAATTTATAAATTGACCTCAAGAAACACTGTCTAAGCCCTACATTTCTTCTTTATATATCAAAGTACGGTGATGGATGTTAACATGCTAATATTGTTCTTACCTTTCACAAAGTCAGTTAGTTTGATTGTATGTGAAACTGAAGATTGCAAAAGACAAGATAGAATCATATGAATCGTTTTGTTGCCTTTCCGGCAATTTTAGGAATAATAATGTGCGTATTAGCGTATCTGATCATCTTTCTATAGAGACTTATTTCTAAGGTCGATTGCGTGGAATATGTGGCTTATATAACATTATCAAGTGACGTGACTGGCCATAATTAAGTAAATTTCATACAATTCACTTTTTTTCTTTTATTGACAAATGATTACAATGCATTGTGGATGTTTTAAATTAATGAAGGAAGTAATAAAGGATTTATATAAAAATGTGTCAGTTTAGTGTTTGGTTGTTTTTCATTCATCAAATTTAGGACATAAAATCATTGACCGTGACCTTGTACCTCGACCTTGAAGACTTGACCAAAACGGTGGTAGTCGTATAGGGAGACGGTATAGCGACATGAACTTTTTGATTTATTACCCAACACATACTTTTTTTATTACTATCCAACACATGTTAAACAGATAAAAAATTGATAGCGACTAACGGGAATTTAAGATGGGAAAATTTATGGTCAAAAGTTTATAGCGACTAATGGGAATTTAACATTGTGGGGAAATGGTAACATTGTTAGAAGTGGTTGACATACACTGGGTAAAAGTTTATAGCATCTAAACGGCAATTTAACATGGGACAAAGTATGGTCGACAATTTTTTGTGAATGGTTAAAAATTTTAGATACTATCCTGACATGTTTTTGATTACTATTCAACACATACTTTATCATACTATTCAACACGTACATTTTGGTTACTAACCAACGCATACTTTTGATTACTATCCAACACCCACTTTTTAATTACTACCCAGCACATGCTTTTTTTTATTACAATCCAATACGCCGTATTTAGTGACTAAAAACTCCACACATACTATCCAAAGAAAAGCGTAAAAGAAGGGGAATTAAATATACACACACTATCACACACAAAGCAAGAGTAAGAGTATTTATATACACGCTATGCCTACATACACACTATTACACACAAGCAAGGATAGGGGTGTTTATACACAGGCTAAACCCACAAATACACTATCACACACAAGTAGACAAGGGTAGGAGTGTTTATAGACACACTATACCCACACAAATATACTATCACACACAAGTAGGCAAGGGTAGGAGTATAGACACACTATACCCACACAAACATACTATCACACACAAGTAGACAAGGATAGGAGTGGTTATAGACACACTATACCCACACATACATACTATCACTCACAAGTAGGCAAGGGTAGGAGTGTTTATAGACACACTATACCCACACAAACATACTATCACACACAAGTTGGCAAGGGTAGGAGTGTTTATAGACACACTATACCCTCACAAACATACTATCACACACAAATAGGCAAGGATAGGAGTGTTTATAGACACACTATACCCACACAAACATACTATAACAGACAAGAGGGGTAAGGAGTTTGACAGAGAAAATGTGAAAGAGCATGTTCAAATATTTTTAAAATATAAAAAAACAAGACAATACGATTTATTTTCCAAATTAATATTTTTTGTTTAATAAGCCCCGCTCACTGAAACATCAACTATGAAGAGGGAGAATAAGGGCGAGTCCCTTTCTCTTCATTTACAAAATATCAAAATCATTAAACATGAACTTATTTACAAGGCTGACAACGCTGGGGAGTCAGACTAGACTTCCAATGATCTAATACAGTGTCATTTTGTCATCGATGCACACTACGTTTCTGAGCTAAAGAAAATAGATAACCATAATGTTAACAAAATCACCTTTCTATTTTATCATTGTGTCTAGAGTACTCACGGTCAAAACAAGTCACTAAATGTTCTAAGGGAAATCCAAGACTGCGTTGATGAAGAAAATACACACGTCGATGCAGTCAAAGAATGTTTAGAAGTCTTGAATCTTGAAGGTCTCTTACTTTTGGATTGGGCTAAAGAAGTCTGATACATTTCTCTCAGATGTTTTAATTTCACCAAAATGTCTTGTAACAGACTAACCGTTTTGTTTTCCCGCTCTTCCTTCTGTTCTGTGTTGAAAGTTTTCTTCATCTTTTTTTCTTGTTGCTTTCCTTTCTCCTCTTGGTGTTGTTGCTGTTGTTGAACAAATACTTATTTTTCTTCGTCTTCATGTTATTAGCCATAGATTTTGTAATCAAACTCTTCCGCAATGGTAAATCGGAGGAACGCTGATGCGTATATATATTGAAAGTGACGTCACGCGTCCACTGTCTTCTGATTGGAGAGAGGCAACACGCCCTGACTGAATTATATTACACGCATTCTGATTGGTGGAATGCTGTTTACTCCAGACTTCCTGGTATATGTCAAGGCATATTGGACCATTACTAGGATTACAGATGCAGCTATGGAAGAGACGAATCTACGTGGAGAGGCAAGTGTGCCTGAAGCGTGTCTTAGTCTACGAACCGGCTGTGAGGAAAAGTTTGCAGAAAATAACTGTGAAGATATGTGGTACGTGAAAGCCCGCTTCTTTGGTTACAACCCCAGCGTCGGTTTTTAGGGCCACCCAGATCTCTAGAAAAGAGAGATTCTACTCAAATAATTGCCAATATATGTGTTTGTATGTTTGTATATGTCTATGTCTATGTTTACAACCAAACTAAAACTTAAAAACCCTTACCTCTCTTTTGTGTGACAGTATGTTTGTGTGGGTATAGTGTGTCTATAAACAATCCTACAATTGATTAGGTGTGATGGCATGCTTGTATGGGTATAATGTGTCTATAAACTCTACCTACCCTTATCATACCTCGTGTTATGTGATATTATCTTTGTGTGTATGTAAGTATACGTGTGTAAGTATATGTGTGTAAAGCACTCCTACCCTTTTCATTGGATAGAAAGTGTGGGATTTTTAGTCGCTACATAAGGCATGTGAGATAGTAGAGATATGTGAGGTATTGGATAGTAGGTTACTAAGTATTGGATAGTATATAACTAAGCAGTGAATGGTAGATAACTAAGTAGTGGATAGTAGATAACTATAACTGCTAAATTCTCGTAGACACTCAGAAACTTTCTACCATACATTTTCCCGTGTTAAAATCCCGTATGGGGATATAAACTTTCGACCGTAAATGTTCCCATTAGTCGCTATAAGCTTTATCCAATGTAGGTCAACCACTTGTAACAATGTTACCATTTACCCTCAATGTTAAATTCCCATTCGTTGCAATAAACTTTGTACCCGTTTAACACGGGAAGCCCTTTTGACGCTATACCGTCTACCTGTACTACTTGTGGTGTAAAAACATTAGTTATTGATTCTACATTGGATTTACCAATTTTTTTTTGTTTATTATTTTTTTTTTTTTTTTTTGGTCACTAAAACATATAGATCTAAATAAAGGATATACTAAGATCGTTTATCCTCCTCTGTAACACTGACCTTTAATTTGACCTTGCAGATAGGGTAATGAGTGTCGCACTCTTTTCACTGTCTAATAGACAGTTTAGAAGTTTACAATCGATGTAGATCGAACCGAATTGTCAGAAACAGAAAAATCGTTACAGTACGGACAAGTATTGCATCGTCTTGAACTGTTTTATCAGAAATCTTTAGACGAAACCCACTGATTTCCCTTATTAGACCAAATTAATAAACATCGGACAAAAGTCTGATCAAACAGACAAACAAACGAACTGATGGATAGAGCGACAGACGAATAGATGAAAGTTGATGTGAATTTTAAGTTTCTTTATTTAAGTTTAACAATGGGGAACACTTGATTAGGCCATCATCATCCGATTCTTGCATAATATCTCAGTTTGTAAAGAGGATACTTTAGTTGAAGAATGCTTTTGTACGACAGATAGAGATTTCATCATTTCTCAAACCAGACTAATCAGAATAATGCTATTTAAGCTTGTTTTCTATCATTAGTGTTATCATTTGAAGTTAATAGTTGCTTTTATTGAAAACAAAAATAAAATGCTTCTCGAAATATGTCAAATTCCATGTAAATAAATTATGACCCACGGCGATGTTAACATCTGTTACTCATGACGTGAATTCATTTATCTGCATTTGGAGGAAATTAATGTTGCTGAAATAAAATAAACATATTTTTCAAAGACAAACTGAGAAACTGTGTTACTAAAAACCTTTATTTATCACATGTATAAAGTATAAAAAAGGAAAACAAATTAAATATACTATCAATGACTTGTTTCCAAATCATATCATAAAGTAAGTCTAAAAATGTACTTTTATGATACAACGGTCAGTAAAAGATGCAACTAGTCTGTTTTTATTCCTTTTGAGTCTTTGTGTATGGAAGTAATAACAAGTCAAACACATTTGACTTATCATTTTCAATATTGTAATTTGTCTTTAATATTGGCGATCGTATTTCTCTTGCTGATATTTAACTTCAGTTACCAAAGATTTTGGTGGTGATATTTGATATGGCCAAGACAAGTAGGCAAGCACAGTTTGTGTATGTTATTTGGGAATAATTCGTATCAAGTCCAATGATATGGCCTAGACAAGTAGGCAAGCACAGTTTGTGATTGTTATTTGGGAATAATTCGTATCAAGTCCAATGATATGGCCTAGACAAGTAGGCAAGCACAGTTTGTGTATGTTATTTGGGAATAATTCGTATCAAGTCCAATGATATGGCCTAGACAAGAGGCAAGCACAGTTTGTGTATGTTATTTGGGAATAATTCGTATCAAGTCCAATGATATGGCCTAGACAAGTAGGCAAGCACAGTTTGTGTATGTTATTTGGGAATAATTCGGATCAAGTCCAATGATATGGCCTAGACAAGAGGCAAGCACAGTTTGTGTATGTTATTTGGGAATAATTCGGATCAAGTCCAATGATATGGCCTAGACAAGAGGCAAGCACAGTTTGTGTATGTTATTTGGGAATAATTTGTATCAAGTCCAATGTCAATATTTTCATAATTTTAGATTGAAAATAAACACTGTGATACTTCATTTTTCCACCTTTCGTTCACTAAAAGCGCGTCATATTACTGACAATGGCAGAGCTGCATCATTTCAATACATTCAAGGCACTGGGATAAATTATATTTTACTTAAATAGACCCAAAAGTCTGATATAAATTATATTTGACCTAAATAGACCAAAAAGTTCCTTACATCATAAACATTAATACTTAAGACTAAAAGTCAAGTTAACCGGGTTTGGGGAAGACTGTATAGGGAATCCGAAATTTCCTTGTTGACCTCTAGCTATCGGGATATTGTCTATACTCTATTGGATTTCATTAGGCCAGAGCGCTCGAGAGAGAGAGAGAGAGAGAGAGAGAGAGAGAGAGAGAGAGAGAGAGAGAGAGAGAGAGGAGGAGGAAAGGGTATATGGCCCCTTCATGTTTCGTTATTTTTTCAAGTGCTTCCCCAGTTTTCTGTGCATGACTATATGAATTTAACGGACGGGGGATGTGTATTTAAAAGATGCGCAACCAGTTAGAACCAGTTGCTTAAGAGCTTTTCGTGAGATTTCTAGGTAGGAAATTGTTTTTAAACGGATCCATTGAATGAGATTTAGGTCAAACAATTGCACATAAAGTAAAGTACGCATCACCAGATTTAGGTATATCAAACAATTGCACATAAAGTAATGTACGCATCACCAGATTTAGGTATATCAAACAATTGCACATAAAGTAAAGTACGCATCACCAGATTTAGGTATATCAAACAATTGCACATAAAGTAAAGTACGCATCACCAGATTTAGGTATATCAAACAATTGCACATAAAGTAATGTACGCATCACCAGATTTAGGTCAAACAATTGCACATAAAGTAATGTACGCATCACCAGATTTAGGTATATCAAACAATTGCACATAAAGTAAAGTACGCATCACCAGATTTAGGTATATCAAACAATTGCACATAAAGTAAAGTACGCATCACCAGATTTAGGTATATCAAACAATTGCACATAAAGTAATGTACGCATCACCAGATTTAGGTCAAACAATTGCACATAAAGTAATGTACGCATCACCAGATTTAGGTATATCAAACAATTGCACATAAAGTAAAGTACGCATCACCAGATTTAGGTATATCAAACAATTGCACATAAAGTAATGTACGCATCACCAGATTTAGGTATATCAAACAATTGCACATAAAGTAAAGTACGCATCACCAGATTTAGGTATATCAAACAATTGCACATAAAGTAAAGTACGCATCACCAGATTTAGGTATATCAAACAATTGCACATAAAGTAATGTACGCATCACCAGATTTAGGTATATCAAACAATTGCACATAAAGTAAAGTACGCATCACCAGATTTAGGTATATCAAACAATTGCACATAAAGTAAAGTACGCATCACCAGATTTAGGTATATCAAACAATTGCACATAAAGTAAAGTACGCATCACCAGATTTAGGTATATCAAACAATTGCACATAAAGTAAAGTACGCATCACCAGATTTAGGTATATCAAACAATTGCACATAAAGTAATGTACGCATCACCAGATTTAGGTCAAACAATTGCACATAAAGTAATGTACGCATCACCAGACTTAGGTATATCAAACAATTGCACATAAAGTAATGTACGCATCACCAGATTTAGGTATATCAAACAATTGCACATAAAGTAAAGTACGCATCACCAGATTTAGGTATATCGAACAATTGCACATAAAGTAATGTACGCATCACCAGATTTAGGTATATCAAACAATTGCACATAAAGTAAAGTACGCATCACCAAATTTAGGTATATCAAACAATTGCACATAAAGTAAAGTACGCATCACCAGATTTAGGTATATCAAACAATTGCACATAAAGTAAAGTACGCATCACCAGATTTAGGTATATCAAACAATTGCACATAAAGTAAAGTACGCATCACCAGATTTAGGTATATCAAACAATTGCACATAAAGTAATGTACGCATCACCAGATTTAGGTATATCAAACAATTGCACAAAAAGTAAAGTACGCATCACCAGATTTGAATCTCTGGCTCTAATTGTGCCCTCTCATTCCGGCAAGCGTTTGCACACAGAAGACCATTTATAATCCCTATATAATTATATCTCCTAATGCAATAAAAGATAAGGAATAGCAAGAAAAAAAAAACAACAATAATGGCACATATTCAGTAGAAGACCAGACATAAGGACTGAAATAGTACATAAGTTCGGCAGCCTTTTCAAACAACTCAGTCGAAATTATCTCAGTTCAACGAGGAATAAAATCTCCATGTCTGTCACAGTGACGAAAACTGAGACGATGTGGATGTATATACCTTATTAAATTTGATATCTGTACCTGAGAGAAGCCCGATGTGGATGTATATACCTTAATTAATTTTGATATCTGTACCTAAGAGAAGCCTGATGTGGATCTATATACCTTAATTAAATTTGATATCTGTACCTAAGAGAAGCCCGATGTGGATGTATATGCCTTAATTAAATTTGATATCTGTACCTAAGAGACGATGTGGATGTATATACCTTAATTAAATTTGATATCTGTACCTAAGAGAAACCCGATGTGGATGTATATACTTTAATTAAATTTCATATCTGTACCTAAGATAAGCCCGAATAACGAAGTTTGAAAATATTCACAACTATGATCACCATTGGACGACAACACCGGCATAACATTTTGCAGCATTGTTACAGATACAAAAATGCACGTGGTCGATACATTGAAGTAAAGCCGCTTGGTTTCGAAATAAATAATTAAGTAACGAATAAAATATGAATATAAAATCGGCTGTTGGCTAGATTTGACAGCAATATCAAGAATTTGTATGCACTATATTTGTATGTATGTATGCAGTGTTGGATTACCCAATAGGCAGACTAAGCACGTGCTTAGGGCACCAGCAAAGCACGGGCACCAAAAAAATATAAGAGAAATTAGGTTGTTATTTTATTTTGTGTGTTTTTTTTATTACATATGGGGGGGGGGGAGGGTACCATAATTTTTCAGTGCTTAGGCCCTCGAAAGGTCTTTATCCGGCCCTGTATGTATGTATGTATGTATGTAGGTATGTATGTATGTATGTATGATGTATGTATGTATGTGTGCGTGTATATATAATTGTGGCAGCCATGTCATGAGGCAAAAGCAACGTTTTTGTCTTAATTTGAACTAATGTTACATACGAAAAAAACACACACACACCCAAAAAAGAAAAAAGCACCTTTACCACTAAAATAGGTTATACAGTGACATAAATTCATATTGTATTTTATAAATTAAAAAGTTAAATAAATTAAGTAGGAATGATAGAGGAAAGTTAGCTGAAGGTTACTCATGAGCATAACCGCGCTATATCGAGTAGCTTTATAATGAGAACCACCGTATTCTTTGTGCCGAGTATTTGTAACAGAATTTCAAATGCAATTGGATTTTTCTAACCTTTAATATTTGTTTCAAAGAACAGGTCAATCAGAAATTAACAACCTGCAATAAATCAGTCTCATATATAGGTTTGTATCGTACCATGTGAAAAATGTAAGATAATTAAAAATAAACAACATTAAATAAAAAATATTCGGAGAGAAATAATAAAGAATTACAATCAATGTTTACTCATGTATAAAGGAGCATAATGACAATAAATGTTTACTCATGTATAAAGGAGCATAATGACAATCATTGTTTTCTCATTCTTAAAGGAGCATAGTGACAATCATTGTTTTCTCATTCTTAAAAGAGCATAATAACAATCAATGCGTATTCATTCATAAAGGAGCATAATGACAATCAATGTTTACTCATGTATAAAGGAGCACAATGACAATCAATGTGTACTCATTCATAAAGGAGCATAATGATAATCAATGCTTACTCATGTATAAAGGAGCATAATGACAATCAATGTGTACTCATTCTTAAAGCAGCATAATAACAATCAATGCGTACTCATTCTTAAAGGAGCATAATGACAATCAATGATTACTCATGTATAAAGGAGCATAAAGACAATCAATGTGTATTCATTCATAAAGGAGCACAATGACAATCAATGTGTACTCATTCATAAAGGAGAATCAATGTTTACTCATGTATAAAGGAGCATAATGCCAATCAATGTGTATTCATTCATAAAGGAGCACAATGACAATCAATGTGTACTGATTCATAAAGGAGCATAATGACAATCAATGTGTATTCATTCATAAATACACATAATGACAATCAATGTGTACCCATTCATAAAGAAGTATAATGACATAATGGGAGGCATTCCTACAACACATCAAACTCTTTCTTGTTCCCGACTCTGAGCAAAACACGTGTATAGATTTACATTCATTACAACGCCACGTTTTATACATTTCCCACATATTTTAAACTCTCAGTATAAAAAGAATACATAGCATATTGGAACGTAGAAAACGTTCAGTTCAGTGCATCTAAAAAATACCCACTCGGTTAAAAACTTTAAAATAACAATAGCTTCGAAACGCCTAAGGATAATTAATAACTTAGTTGTAATTATTTAAAACTGAATATATTTTATGTGGCCAATGGTTCAAACATGGGTGTGGATGTTTTTTTGGTCTTTAATACGAAAATAAGATTGAAAATCAGTATAAAACTTGGCACAGATGCAAGAGATAATGGGTTGTTACGGAATTATGTATCATTTCGTCTTTAAATAATGGTATAGTTTTATGATCTCTGCGTAATAGTCTAACAGCTGTCGTCTTGCAGAAAGTACATATACGGTATTTCAATGTGACTCAGTACAGAAGGTCTTGGGAAATATTGTCGGTTGTAGCATTAGTAATATCACGTGATTTAGCGCGTCGGTGTTGAACTTCTGACCTAGATTCTATGTTCAATTAAGAGTCAATACTTTGTCGACTGGTAATAACGTCAGTGCACAGGTACTTTAGCGGTGTCACGCATAACCTAGTTTCTGATTGGTTCGGAGAAGGTTGTTTTCTGGAAGGATTAAATTGTTTTTAAGTCGCAATATAGTTAAAATTGGTTTTCCTTATTCTGTTCTGCGCAGTCAGAAGCTATATAATAAGATGTATTGCTGTGTTTGGCATTCCTAGCATAGTTTGTCAGGCTGAGAGGTCATAAACGAGATTGGTTCATTTTGTGTGTGGATATTCTGCTTCAGTGATATTATTATTTATTATTTTACAGTACATTTAGAATTTAGTACCTCTTCAACTTTAAGAATTATTCAGCTCTGTGGAATTATGGGAAACATTTCTAGAACTTGTGTGATATTCTATATTCACAAGGACTACTTGGAATTAATAACACTTGGATATAGCTGATTTTTGTTCGTACATCAGTACAGTGAAGGTTTCATTCGGAACCTACTTCATTCGGAATATTTGGATTAACTTCCGGATCAGTGAACTTTAGAACAATTTAGGACTTTTAAGGATATTCTATACTGTAAGTTATTATTAATTCATTCACTTTGATTGTTTGTTTAATATTTTAGGAAATTACATATTTGTATTTTAAATCTTGAAAGCTTGTTTGAGTCTTTTCTTTTGTTACATTACCCCTAGTCGTAACAGGGTATAAAGGAAAATGTTTACTACACGGACTAAACACAGCTCCATAAGATCGTTCACGAAATTATTTCTGCAGAAGGAGCAATATCCCAAAGACCGAGATGCAGTTCGAATCAAAAATACAAATCTCTAAAAACAAGATACTAACAAACTTTATTGAAAAAAAATTCTAATACATAGAACTAATAAGGAAACTTCTGTTATCGTATATAGCATATACATTTACTCTCTGTTTATTGCTTTCCTTAACAACTACAGTAACATCTTACTTATATATTACCACTGTATGTTATTTTATATGTAAGTAACGCATTAGTATACATACATATATTTCACATATCATTCTCCTGTTCTATAGTGAAGTTAGTATTAACCCTGCATGAAAATTGTTCTGATATGTCGATGTGAGGTACTTTGTTTACAAGGATATAACAAACATTACAATATTTAAAATAAACAGAGGGTATCTATTCTCGAGTAGATATAAGGAAATATTTCAAAAGTGATGTGGAACAATTGTATGTCACGAGTGGTTTACGGCACAGCAACACGGTTGGCTATTTAGTGCTGAGGCAATCGGAGTAAAGTGTCTTGCCAAGGACACACGACGGTAGCCGACCCGATCTGATCTGATGGTAGGATTCGAACCCGCGCCCTTTCGATTGAGAGTCTGGCATGCTAACCACTGAGCGACCGCGGCTCCTTGTCAAAGTGGTGAAGCCACGAGTGACAATAGAAAATGTTTCTACTTCATAAGTGAAATATTTTCTTATATCTACTCCAAAAAATGTAGATTTTCTTTTTATTATATATGTTTTAAGGGAAAAACTATCAATTTGCATGGATTTTTTCTTTCTGTGCCTATACGATTAACGGCTGCATTACTTCATAATAAAATAAAAAGTTCGGAAATTTTACAATAATTTAGGACAGCGACTTTTTACAAATATAGCTTATACATATAATGTTTCAAACTGTATATTTTGCTAAATTGACCACTGTTTTCATACGAAAACGGAGAAATATCTCCTTTTGTTAACACATTTCTTGCGCGGATTGATACAGTGAACAATGTTGGGTTTGGATTATTGTAGATACATCACAGAACGGTCGAATGGGACACACTTCAGAGCTTAACCTTTTTAACAATAGATTTTAATGATTGTGTGTTCACTTGTAAGAATTTTGGTTCTTTGCTTTGTTTATTCCTGCATTCAAATGTGAATTTTTGTGTGGCCCTGGCAAGCTTGCAGTCCAGTTCAGTAACTGATGCTGCACCCAAATTTCGATTGTCACTTTATTTGGGTTTGTAAATCAACACTCATCAATGTCCGATTTCTCCATCGTTTTCAGACATAATTATGATTGTGATGAAAGTTAAAATCGCTACTTAATGAATTTTATTACTATATTTCATCAAGAGTTTTCCCCTAAAATCTTGGACCGTTTATCGTAGAGTGTAACGTATATACGATACTATATGTGTGACACAGAATATCGAACAGCAACAGGTCATGTAAGTTCAGTAACTGACAGTTTGCCTGATTCATCTGGAAAACTAATTACTAACATGTTAATTCTTTGAGCCTACTTTCTGTCGTTTGGAGTTCATTTTTAGGCATTTCTTGATCGTGCCTCTTCTATGATTTCATAAATGTATACTAGAGGGTCTACAGACACATTCTAAGCTCTGTTCATCCCCCAATGGAGAGAGAGAGAGAGAGAGATAGCAGAAGAAAAAGAAAATGAAATAGGCCTAAATATGGAAATACAGGTTTGAATAACATGCATAATAACATATTTCCTAAACGGAAAAGAAAGTAGTTCCAAGTTCCAAGAGTGATATCACCACTGTGGCGATATCATTTTCTCCCGTTGATATATTTTAATACTCGTATCTCATTATGAAATAAAAAACAAAAGGACATCTTTCACGAGTGAAGTCAAAACATAGTATTGCCACCAGTGACAATACAAAATGATTCCACTTCACGAGTGAAATATTTCCTTATATGTGCTCAAAACAATGTATACTTTTTTATTATATATTTGTAAGGCAAAAAGTGTCCATTTGCATGGATCGTTTTCCTCCATTCTGTACCTGTGCGATTAACGGCTGCATTACCACATTGATTAAAAGAATTCCGAAATTTTACAAATAATTTTGGGACATTGACTTTTATAAATCTAGCTCCTACATATATTTTGCTTCAAATTGTGTATTTGGTCGAATTAATGACTGTTTTCGTGCGAAAATTAAGAGATTTTTTATTTAACACATTTCTTGCGCGGATTGATACAGCCAACATTGTTGCGATGGGGATGCCCTAGAAACGTCACAGCGGTTGTATCCGACATAATTAAGAGCTTAACAACTGTAAACAAAAGCTTTTAATGATTGTTGAGTTTACCTATATTGATTTTTGTTCTTTATTTTCTTTTTATCTGCATTCAAATGTAAATTGTGTGACTTTGGCAAGCTTGCTCTCTAGCTCGGTAATATACGCTGCATCCATATTTCGATTGTCACTTAATTTTGGTTTCAAACTGACACTCATCTATCGTCGATTTCTCCATCGTTGTCAAACATGATTATGATTGTGATGAGAGTTAAATTCGCTACTTAAACAATTTTAGTACACTATTTAACAAGAGTTTTCCCCTTAAAACTTGTACCGTTTGTCGTAGAGTGTAACCGGTATAGGATACTATATTGGTGACACTGAATATCGAATACAAACAGGTCATGTAAGTTCAGTCACTGATAATTTGCATGGTTCATGTAGAAAACCTTTTCTAAAAAGGCACTACTTTAAGCCTAACTTTTTATTGTTTGGAGTCTGCTTTTAGGCATTTGTTTTTATGGCACCTCTTCATTGATTTCATGTATATTACACTCTTTACATACTTGAAAATCTCTTCATCCTGAGAGAGAGAGACAGAGACAGACAGAGGCAGAGACAGACAGACAGAGAGAGACAGAGACAGACAGACAGACAGAGACAGAGAGAGCAGACAAATTAAATAGACCTAAATATGGAAATACAAGTTTGAATAACATACACACGGCAGATATGTTTCCGAATATGGGAAAGAGAAAAATTTCAAAAGTGACATCGTCCCTGTGGCGATATAAATTTTCTCCCGCTGATTCATTTCAATATCTCATTATGAAATATATAATAAATATGGTTTATTAAGGAAGCAATAAGCTGCCGTCGTCATGGCGAGATCTTTCTTATAGCACACATGATCAAGATGATGTAAGTTACGTCAACAAGATGAGTTATAGATTGCAATATGCTCACATCATTCAAAAAACATGATGACAAATTTATATATTTATAATGGTATATCAACATGTTGCCACAGTCTAACAATATAATTTTTGAATTGTTTTTAATTGAGACTTTTACATAGCTAATGGTTCAAGAAATCCAAAATCACTAAAATAATCTATGGGTTGAAGTGCATTTTCATGCGCTACTCGTTGTAAAATATTTATCCCCAAGTAAGTGTCATTAGATATAAAACTATGGGAAAACGTACTCTGTTGAAAATTGTCCATAAAATAATAACTGATTGAGTATTTAAAAATTCATCAAATTTGCACATGCTGGAGATCATAGGCTCTTCTTTTTAATACTCAAAGAAAAGTGCACGTTGGTGAGTGAATATTTTCAGCACGACACAATTATTAGGATCACATCAATTTTCTAGAACAGAAAGCCTGCATGGCCGAATTACAGCAGGTCGTAAACCGCTCCAGATTTTTCGAGGTTTCGTATATATTTGGTTTACTAAATCATTTTCTTTCAGAAGACTGTTATTGCCATTATTAAAATTGTATAAGTTTTTTTTTTCTTTTTCATTATTTTATATGAGTCAGAATTTGCAACCACAACATTTTAAGTCAAATCTCCACCAGAGTTGATAGAGCTATGAAACACCTAGAATAAAAAGTGATAAATGTAATAATTATGTTATTTCGAGCTGCGCAGTTTCGCATTTTGCATAGGTTAGATTTTTTAAGAGAAATAATTACCCAGGTTTTCCTTACTTGTTATCCTGGCAATTAAAAAAAGATCTTGTATATCTTAACTACTATTAAAAGAACTTTTAATTCCCTTTATTTTGGTGTATGATTGATGGGTGCAATTTGGGTTATAGAGTATACGGTTTGGCTTTTTTTTAGATGCACACCTATCAAAAAACTGCTAGCTCCACTTGGTCATATTCACTTCCTGGAAATCAAAAGTAAATTGTAAAAAAAAGAGCCGATACTTTTTTTTTACTTTTTATATATTTTGTAGTTCATTCATTGTACTTTCAGAGGCTGCAATTGTGTACTCTGTCAAAATTCGTTTCCCTGATTTAGTAACTGCTTAAAATCGTGCACCTTGGACTAATTCAGACTGATTTTTCAAGCACATGGGAGCGGCCATTTTTGTCAGCTGTGTGCTTAGATCATGTACAATTTCCACAAGTACAATATGTAAAGAAAATTCAGCCACAGTACGTGAAAATAGCATAGAATTATGCCAGCATTCTCTTCATTGTGCATGTTGCAAATTCAAACAACTTCACCTTACACCTGTCACTCTCGCAGAAGTATAAAGTGGACTACCTAAAAATGTAGACTGGTGTCTTCTAGGTTTTGAAGCAACTGACACAGAATGATTATGGATGTACGCCCATTAACCAAAAATCGATTGCCTTTCCATTTAAGCAAGAAAATAAAGCACGATTCATTACCTTTTTGTCTTTTCCGTTTGTTGCAGAGACGAAGACTAGCAGTAATTTAATGAAAATTTGATCCAGCTATTTTACCATACGTCTTGTGGCAACTTCCGCTAATGCCGATTAATACGATGTCGTAAAATTAAAGGTTGTAAACAATGTTTGCTAAATAATGTATCGTCTGCTAAAGATTCAAACAATTTGTTCCTCGTTAGCGACTAATGTCCGTTAGTTTATGTGAGCGATCATTTATTGCAAAGATTTATCGCTTTTCTATTTCCTCGGTAAATTGGCTGTGATGAAATATCACGCGCGGAATGTAATTCCATTAGATTCCGGAACGTGCACAGCGATACAAAATTACATCTTTGTCTTGGCTTTTAGACATCGTTTATATTTGTCTTTTATTACAACTAGAATCACATGTAAAAGAAACCTCTCCGTCTATTTTTCTGTATTGTTGACAGGTAAATGGGTTTGACACTCAACGAAGAGTTTCAATATCCTATTCATTAATCATTTATTGTCTTTGCACGAGTCCTTAAAGGTGCGACCATTTTTTAAACCATAAGACTGGCTTTCGCATAATGAGTTTCTTTGTCAATAGTATCTTATTACCGTGTATTCTTTACAAGGCTCTAATTAAATACATACAACTGTTTGGTGTACCTTGTTGCATTCATCAATGCCACAACAATCACCAGATTAATTTAAATATGATAGATCTTAAATATTATGATTCGAATACGCACTTTTTATTTGAGTTGAACTTTGACCATATTTTGTTTCTTCATTACCTGTTAGTTTCGAGACAAGATGCACCTTTGATTTCAGGATTAAGTTTTTAGATTGAAAGTCAACATTATCGAATGCTGAGACTCACCCATCCATCGTAAAAAGAGTTGGACATAGTAAAAAAAAAAAAAAATTCCCCGTTGTTCTTTTCAATTATTTTGATGTATTGATCTTATAAATTATTGAAACTCTGTTGAATTATCTATGAAGAGTTGAAGATATAGTTTAATGAACAATTATTCAATTGAAGAAACCAGGTTTATTTGTTTCTTTTGTTAGTTTTTAATTTATAGATATCGTGTATGGTGTCATGAACTTTCAATTTGGTGGCCATTTTTGAAAACAGAATAATAGACTTTACCATTGAATACATAGGGTGTATGATAACTTAAATACATTTTTGAACACTTAATAAAATATACAATATGCATCAATAGGAAGAACAGAGAACACATTTACTGCCTGTATTTACGGTATATGCCCAATTTCGTATGCGGATTTTGCAACTCGATGAATATGACAAATTTGGGTCGACTTATATGGGACCAGCTGCCAGTTTGTCCTCCAAACAGGTAAATGCACGACCAGACGGACAAGGTTTGGATAATTTTAGGATCCAAAATAGACGTCAAGAAAATTTGCAAAATAATACGTCTTCTGCACATTTCAAAGTGACTTATTTTAAGTTTCATACCACACTTCATGAAATGTACAGAACATCCCTAAAGTTGATATAAATTTCTTTGGGGTTATTTCTGAACAAAAGGTTGATTCCTTTTTAATTTCTCAACTACTGTTTAGGCGGAGGAGATATCTCTGTTTTCACGACAGATCTGAAAGCATAAGATGTATACATTTTTTTATTTCATATTTTTTGCAGAAAATTTAAGAGTTGCTCTACAAGATTCTGAGAACACTGTGCGACATCTAGCAAACTCCTGTATTTGCGGACCTCCAAAAGCAAAAGTACAGTATGCACAAATATTTCTATCTTTCAATACAAGTATTTAAAATTACAACACTAAAAAAACTTCTGGAATCTTTCAAGTTTGACACTTATTGAAATAATTTTTACAAATCTAAGCAAAATGAGACTGTAAATTTAATAAGATACGCTATTAAAATCTAAGTCCATCAGTTTTCCACATTGGTCTTTATATCCGACTTACCACAAACTTTTGAAAATATGTACGGAATTTAGACTGCATGGATGAAAAAAAAAATTCGCTGACAGTTATTACTCTTGTAATCTTGGTTTTGTTCAATACACCTACAACCAACTAGAGTAATACGCCAACAACCAACTGGAGTAATACACCTACAACCAACTAGAGTAATACACCTACAACCAACTAGAGTAATACACCTACAACCAACTAGAGCAATACACCTACAACCAACTAGAGTAATACACCTACAACCAACTAGAGTAATACACCTACAACCACCTAGAGTAATACACCTAGAACCAACTAGAGTTAGCAGTTCTTAAACCGATGAATGAAAAACGTGTAGAATCAAAGACCTCACAATAGCTAGTATTTGAAATGAAAAAAGATCATCAAATGAATTTACCAATATATACACACACAATCGTGTTTTACTGGTATCAACGTTCACCGAATCCAAGGGGATTTTGTGACGAAGAGGAACATGCGCATGTATTTTCAGGTAGAATGGGACCATCGTCATTTAAAGTGAAGAAGAAAAAACCTTTAAGATGCATATTAGGGAACATTAGATTTGTATTGTTATGTAATAAGGAAATAAAGACCAATATTTACAATTAACAAGGGAGCATAGACACTCCCTGAAACCTCTGTTTGGTAACGCAGATGTAAAAATGTTTTCAAGAAGCTTTCAAGTGGTCTTTTGCATCAAACATAGTTATTTCATTGATTATGCTTTGGACAGTTAAAAAGTGAGCATAAATTATTATAAATCGTTTATCATGTTCTCTCGAATGATACAAATGTTCGTTGAATGACAACTTTCTTTATTTAATAATAGAGGCCAACATACAATTTTGTGCCTGATTGGGAGGGTTTCTGCTGATTTGAAGTATACGCTTTTGGGACTTGAGATGTACTCAAACATCGGAATTTTACGCCACTTGAGTACTTTTTTTTTTCGGGGCGGGGTGAAGGTGGGGGGTTTGTTGGTGGTGGTGATTGGGTTGTGGTTAAAACCCGTTGTTATAGGTATTTGATACATAAGATATGTACCTAGTAACGATAACACTCGGTTTTCTGCATTCATAAAGTACTGAATTATTGGGTTTCTCCCTCAGGCCTAGACTCTTCCCTTGTTTCATTGTACACAGCAGACCGCATATATATATATATATATATATATATATATATATATATATATATATATATATATATATTTCATACTGAGATATTGAAATATATCAGTATGAGAACATTGAACATTGATATCACCACAGTGGCGATATCACTTTTGGAACTACTTTATTTTTTCATTTAATAAGTATGTCCGTCCTTATGTATGTTATTAAAACTTGTGTTTATATTTTTAGGCCTATTCTATTTTTCTTCTTTTTCTCCTTCTATCTCCCTCCCTTCTCCTCTCTCTATCAGGATTATACGATTTTAAAATATGTCAAGACTGTAGACCCTCTAGTATACATTTATGTAATCAATCAGGATGAACATCAAAAAATGCCTTGAAACAAACTCCAAACTACAGAAATTATGTTTCAAAAACAAAGTTTTCCATATGAATCGTGCAAATTGTAAGTGAATGAACTTCCATGACCTGTTTCTATTCGATATTCAGCGTCACCCATGTGGTGTAGTATACATACCTGTTATACTCTACGACAAACGGTACAAGTTTTTAGGGAAAAACTCTTTATTAAATGTAGTCATATAATTATTAAAGTAGCAATTTTAACTCTCATCACAGTCATAATCATATTTGAAAACGATACAGAAATCGGGGATAGATGAGTTATATATATATATATATATATATATATATATATATATATATATATATATATATATATATATATATATATATGAATCGTCATCAAGGAAATATTATCATTGATGACATAATTTTCGAATAAATGACCTTCATTGCATCACATTACAAATAGCGTCTGACTGTTACAGTATTATGTTATTGCTTAGCAGAGTCAAAGTCCAATGTATTTTGAGTTATGTTTAAAATATAGATAAATAAATACATAAATAAATAAACGAAGAAAGAAAAAATGAAAGAAAGAGAGAAAGGAATGTTTCTTAAAAATACAAGTTATGGAACGTATGGAGTAATATAGTATGTCATAGTATATCATTCCAGTCGTTTCATAATTTTTATATCTAATGAACAGTCATGTGAGATTCTCTGTTCATCTCTTAATATCACTGATACTATGTTTCGGTCTGTCTCGTATTTTTTTCGATATTCAACATGTATAGTATCACCAAATGACATACAAATTTACGTCATCACGTCCTACAAGACAAAGGAGCAATATCAGAGGCATACGAATATACATTCAAATTTTGTTCACTATACTAATTATGCAGTTTTTTGGTTCTCAGGATAAAATGAGATATTTAAGTAATGTGCAAGATAAATTCTCACATTTGTACTGTTTTAAATCAAATTTATGAAATTCTTTGGAGAGTTTCAATATCTTGGTCATGAAGTATCGCAAAAAGATATTTATTTTTACTGATTTCATGAACTTCATTTATATTACCTAAGCTCTATTGTAAGATCCATTATAACTGACCTCGGACGGAAATTTATAAGAAGTGTACAAATACTATCTAAAAGAATGTTGTGTAACTCTTGTTAATAATAGTTACAAAGGATCTATTAAGAAATGTAGGCTATTATTCAGATATGTATACTATAACGAAAAGATCTTCAATGCACCTTAAGTTTGCATTCATCAAACATTGATTTGCTTCAAAAAAGTGGATCAAGTTGCGAACAAAAGAATATATTTTAAATTATTTTAACTAAGGCTTTATTTAAATTTAATTCAACATTTATCTAAATTGTATTTGCTTTCTGTATGACATATGTTTCTTTAGGCATTTCATCAAAGTTTTTTTAAAGCAAGTTGTACATTTAATCTATGAAGATGCACATACGGTATGTGTTAGACGCATACATTTTTTAATATCGTATTTACATGTACTCGTGAATAACAACTGCGACCAGAGCAAACCCAGATCTGCTACCACATAGTGAGCCTGTGGATCAAAGTGTACGCTTTTAGTTCAAAATACATAGAAAAACCAGCACAAATTGCTCACCACATGACGTCTTGAAGGTTATTTCTGGGTTTTTTTAGCGATGAATATTTGACGAAAAAATAGACAAATTTGACTATGACAGCGCTAGGTCCTCTAGATGAAGCATTACATTTAATATTGATCAGTTACAGTTGGCAATGTTTTTTATCGAAAGCAAGGTTAACTCAAGAGAACACTTTTCTGCAAGTTTCTAGTAACAGATTTCAACTTGCAATTGCAGCAGCATTATCCGAGATGTAAGGGACGTAATCAACTGTGCTAAGTAACCTCGGATATATTTGTGGGAATACGCATATATTTGATGGGTTTGGGTGATTCGCCTCTGGCGGATTGCACTACTTATGTTGCGACAGAAAAGGCCGACAATGTTACGATTATGACTTTATCTCCTACCAGCGCCATATTGTGCCATGTGAGCAAAAGTTGTTCCGAATATTGTTTTCAATGGCGGCGAATTACATCTGAAATTTCTTCTTAGACTTGACGGAAAAGGCCGAGTACATTTCGATTGAGAAGCATGCGAATAGCTTAGACCCGGATCAACTGGCACATTTTGCGCCGGCAGATCTTGGTTTAAAATGGCAGCTGTGGTTACTTATTGCAGTGTAAAATACTTCAAAATTACTGGCTTTATGAATAGATAATCTATTAAATTGGAGACATGTGCAATTTATATTTCTGAAAGAATTGATCATTGGCTAATATTTACTCTCCAGCGGAAATGTGATTTGTTTTATAAAAATTTACTTGACGAATATTTAGTTATCTTAAGTTCACAAGAATTGCCTGTAACATTTTGTTTTGTTGACTAAACATTTCTTACTGATTCAATTTTGATTCTATTTTCTCCATGAAATAACTCTGAATCGATAAATTTACCAATATAATAGACACGACCGAAGTGGCAAACATGCAAAATACATCTAAAGGTAAATTTACCAATATAATAGACACGACCGAAGTGGCAAACATGCAAAATACATCTAAAGGTAAATTTACCCCACAGACTGTTAAACTTTACGAACATATTGCATTAAAATTGAACTTCTTTGCATCGGGTTCGTGGCATCATTAATATTATTTATTTTAAGCAAAGTTTCCCAACTTTGCAAATTTTTAGATCCTTGATAGATTTCTTATTGTAGATCGCTCCATAGTTATTAAGTACTTCTGATAAGTATAAGGTGAAGTTGCGTGCATTGGCAACAACAAGCACATTAGAGAGAATGTTGGCATACCTCTATACTATTTTATGTACTGTGACTGAAATTTCTTTATTTGTGGCACTCGTATTAGGGAAACAACACTTTGTTTAAAGTAGTCATCTGATCGAAATGGCCAAAGTACGCTAACTTTAGCAGTTATTAAAATAGGAAAAATTAAGTTCGCCAGAGTAGACAATACTAGCTTCTGAAAGTGCAATAAATGAATTATAAAGTGTAAAAAATTTAAAACGTTGTCGGATATTTTTATTTTTTATTTTTTTAATTGGCCAACTAAAGTCAAAAAGTGAAAATGATAAAGCGGAGCTAGCAGTCTTTTGAGATATTGCACAGCTGAAGTAAATCGAAGCTATATATTCTCAAACTCAAATTACACCCATCAATTACACAATAAAATAAACGGAATTAAAAGTTCTTTTTAACAATACCAGTGATACATAAGTTTTTTTTAAATAACCAGGATTGCCAGTGAGGACAATCTCCGAAATTCTTTGTCTTTATCAATTAAACCATGTGCAAAGTACGAAACTGTAGAGCGAAACTTTAAGACAAATTTGAACATTTATGCAATTGCTTTTCTGTTTTTCGTGTCATCATGTTTTATTTTCTGAATAAAATGGTACATTAATAACGATGCTATATATGAAAGTAAGCTAATTATGCCTAGTTTGCTCTTCCTTATACGATATGCCTTGTGGCAGTATTGTGTGTACATTGTTCTTAATAATGGGAAAATTAAAAGTCACAGAAGTAAAATCAACTTAAATTTAAAACTGCCTGATCAAGTTAAAGAAAAATACAGTAAAAAATGTTCTTTTAATTCAATTGTAATAAGAGCAATGATGACAAACAGATTCGCATACTTCCATATACTACTGTCAGAAGAATTAACAAACTTTTACCCTCTGACCCCTGTGGACCTGATCTGTTCCATCCCTGTTCAGACTGTACGATTTATCAGTGACATCTCAGGAATTATTGTGGCAAGTTTCATATTCCTGTCTTTTAGCGCAGAATTATTTCCTATGTTGAGAAAATGCATTTTGAAAATAGCTCACTGTTCACAATTGTATAGTACTGGAGGGGGGGGGGGACTTCTGTGAGACTTTGGTACTAACGAATACTCTTCTATAGAGGAAATGCATAATAATTAGTCAGAAGGACTGTAAAGATGCTTGCGACAAAAATTGTCAGCTATACAACCCAAATAAAATCATACAATGATGATTCCGCTCCACAGTTTATTAAGTATTTCTGAAACAGGGACAGATACAAGGTGCTACTTTCATATACTGTGACTGAAATATTTTTATACGTGGTATTAGGGAAACAACGCACTGTCTAAAGCAGACAGCTGATCGAAATAGCTTCTTCCATGTGTTCGAGACAAATGAACATGAAGTAGCCCAAAGTACACTAAATTTAGCGGTTATTAAGATAGAGAACAATGAATTTTGCCAGAGTAGACAATACTAGCTTCAGAAAGTGCAACAAGTGAATTATACAATATTTTAAAATAATAAATAATAAATAAAAAGAGTTATTGGCTATTTTTATTGTCTCAATTACCTCTCAAGTCCAAGAGGTGAAAGTGACCAAACGGAGCTAGCAATCTTTTGAGAGATGCACATCTGAAGTAAGTACAAGCTGTAGACTCTACAGCCTAAATTAACCCATCAATCATATATTACAATAAAGGGAATTCAATTTTATTTTAGCAATATCTAAGATATAAAAGGTCTTTTTTCAAATAACCGGGACTACCTGTGAGGAATTTTTTATTCTTTCTAAATCAAATCCTGTGCAAATTACAGAACTGTAGAACGGAACCAAAGGATGATGTTGCTTAGTGCTCATAAAGATCATATTTCGCATTTATTTGATTATGTGGCAAAGACCAATATAAATAAAATAAAATAAAAATATAAATGGTAATTTCTTTATTCTGCACTCTCATTATCGCAAATATATAAAATGGTATGTAACTACGTATCACTATGACAATTAAAATGAACTTGCTGTATGATATAAATGAATCTGAAATCTGAACATTTTCCAAATTTGAACGAACTTTCATCATTGAGTAGATTTATATAGGAAAATGTAGGGTCTCTAAACCATTGTCTAATTACTGAATTGCATCACGCATTGCCTGTGTGATTGTCTAATTACTGCAATGCATCACGCATTGCCTGTGTGAATGTCTAATTACTGCATCGCATCACGCATTGCCTGTGTGATTGTCTAATTACTGCATTGCATCACGCATTGCCTGCGTAATTGTCTAATTACTGCATTGCATCACGTATTGCCTCTGTGATTGTATCAAGAAGAAGAAGAAGAAGGAGAGAAAGTGGAAGAAGAGGAGGAGGAGCAGAAGGAGAAGGAGAAAGATGAGGTGGAAAGAAAGAAAAAAAATTGATAGAAAATTATCTTTGAGGGAATGCAAATCTTCACTATATATACCTCAGTACATATATATTGGTCGCTTGGCCATACATAAACTCGTACAACTACCTACCTACCTAGAGTGAATCTGATTACAGTAAGATTATCAACGCTTTATTACAGTGCCATGCTCTAAGCCGTAAGGTAGTTGATTCTCAAGAATTTAAAGCGACAGTCCCTGTATACATATTTATTTGGCTTGTTTCTTGTTTAGTTTAATCATAAGAATAGTGTTTTCTATTAATGCGGTGACTGTTTAAATTGGTTCATGCATTAAACCAGTGCTG